>JAVQJG010036236.1:0-10219 GCA_036024015.1 Craterocephalus amniculus
TAGATAGATAGATAGATAGATAGATAGATAGATAGATAGATCGATCGATCGATCGATAGATAGATCGATCGATCATAACCACAGCACAGTTCAGTCGATTTTGATTGAGTTTGGGCCCAAAGAAAGAAGCTCTGGATTTTTCAGATCGGAATCATGTTCAGGAAATAAACCATTGCTTTCTTTGTTCATCAATATTTTACAAAGCATTTCAGGTTGCTTAAGGCAATAATTAATATTAATTACATTTAGAAAATGAAGCATTAAAATAAGAATAATTGGGAAACATCTCAGCTCGACATACAGTATTGCTTTAAGTATCATTGTTCTGTCAATTAACTAATTCCCTCTGTTTGTACATTATATTCTGAAATCAGGCTCTTACTTGGTCCAGTGCCTGATCACCTGATTATCCAACTCCTTTTGTCAGCATCCTTTCATTATGTAGTAGGCCTTACTCATCTATATGTTGTTTTGTTTTTGTCAGTTTCCAGCTTTAAATTCAAACTTAATATAGATACTGTTAAATGTTTTGACAGTGTGACTGCTTTATTCAATGTTTAATTTATTCCATAGTGTTTTTTAAACTAATTATTTCAACACTGCTGGATTTTGAGTTAAGTCTAAGCCCACCACTAGTAATATACTGCACTGCTCTATTGTAGCAATGTCACACTTCTGTCAAGCTCAGTTTAATCCTATTACAGTCACTTTCATAATCGGCACGATATCTAGATTAAGTTTCCTGTGTCAACAGCGATAAAACTAGGAGAGCCATAGGATTGCTGAAACACCCAGATGGGCAGATACAACTGGAAGTGATCAGTAATAGTATAAATATAGATTATAGTGGTTCACCACTGACTTGCGATGCTACACAAGCTGGCACTTCTCCAACAGATGTTGTTCAAGATGTAAGATGCATAAAACTTCTCACAAAGAGACTATCTTTGGTTCTGATCATAGGGAAAAAAGAGGAAATGCAGAGAAAATCTGGACCAGATGGCCCAGCCAAGATTATCCTCTAAACATAGTTTCCCAGCCACTCTGAGCTCCTCATAGCACCAGAGTCATTTCAAAGACAAGGGGGAGTAAAAACTCTCCACTCTGTTGAGCAGGTTTCACAAGGATCCGTATGTTTAGTCATTTTTTTCCCGCGTGTACAGATGTGTGGTCAGGGAAGGGTTACTCAAACAGATTTGGTTTGTCTTTTGACCCTGCTGCTTTGAAACACACAGCGCCACCCACACTTGTCTTGAGCTATATTCCCACATCTGTGCCGCGGCTCAAATATCACCGCTTCCCCCCACAAGCATCTGCTGCAGGAGGAGAACGCAGTTCTGCACAAACTCTCAGATTGTCTCACATCTTAATCATCTGGAACACCACCCTAAACCCCAGAGATAACCTCACCTCCTAATGTGGTAATCTTGACATGAGGAGAAAAAAAGCAGGATGCAATCTGTAAAACATGCACTGACATTCATCCCCCTCCTCTCCCACATAAGGATCTTTCTCATCCTGAGCTGCAGAAAAGGCCGGTTTCAGTGCACTGGTGGGTGTTATCCTGGCTGTCTTTCGGAAACAGAGAGGGCTGTCAGTAAGCAGAGGTAGAGTGGTGCGGTTGCCACGGCGAACATGCTCTGTTCCCCAAAGCCAGCCTCTGATTGGCTGAAGCCACAACTGAGGGAAGGAGATTCTGCCAATTGGAAACAATTGATGTTTTGTTGCCGGGCCAAGCTGTCCTGACATAGAGCTGATGTTTATTGGCAATAAGATCACTCATCGGGTTTGTAAAGGTTATACTTTTAAAAAATTATGATAATCTGTGCTGAACTTTGAATGAATGTAAAAAAAGTGAAAGATAATCTCATAGCATACGAGAAATATAATAAAATGTCCCTTTAAAGAAGTTCAGAAAAGTAAAAATGAGTTGTGTGGGGAATTGAGAGTCATATTACATATTACACCAGTGATGTTTAAATTAAAAAGCTAACTTTTCTATATCACAGTTTACAAGCTTCTGTCAAAAACACATTTTCTATCTTTACTTTCCCATTACTTTACATTTGCTATCTAACCCACAACTTTGATGCCTTGACATAAGTTACTTTTATAGTTCATGAAAATAAAAACTCTGTTTCTCCTGTTTATACTTCCACTGCTAAGAAACATAACATTAGGCCCCAGCTGTGCACCGTATGACATGTCTCTGCAGTCTTTAAACATACAGGCACTCTGCTTAAAAACCAACAAGGTCCATTAATAAGAAAGCAAGTGGCAGCACTGAAATGCAACTTTGTTTATTTTCTTTGAGCAGAGAAATAAATATCTTGAGCGACATGGCTCTACAACCCGGTTCACAAGGCAGAGCGGGTCATATAATAAGGAATCCTGCTTCATGACAGTCAGTCTGCTGTTGTGCCCTTGGCAATACATTTCATCCACCTTACCTCCAGTGTTTGCAGCACTGGTGTATGAATGTTTAGTGGTTGGAGAAGCCGATGGCAGCCATGTTCCCAGTCTTTCTTGAGGCAGCTATGGCTATGTAGCTTACCATCACCAGCCTATGACTGTGAAAGAATGAATTATGGATTTAGCGTAAAGCCCTCTGGGTGTCTAAGAAAGTCCTTTAAAGATTCTTTATACAGGACTTGAAACAACTTAATGGCCTAGGAAGCACTTCAAATTAACTTTACCTGTTGCTTACGTGCTATTACGTTAGTTATAATGATAAAAAATGTAAAAATAAATTAATTAATAAATAAAGTAGCCATCAGCAAGAAAGTCGTCCTTTAAGACCTTGAATAACCCTAAATATTTTTTATTAAAGGAGACTCTGTTAATGCCTATCATTTACTATATTAACTTTTTCTTGCATTGCTGAGGCATCTGTCGGTCCATTGTTTTTCTTTTTAGCTTGTGTCTCTTTAAGGCCACTCTAAAAAAAAACCCAGTATGTTGATTGGTCAGCTGATTGGTTAAATATGTCTGCATGAAAAACTGTTTTGAATATTTTTTAGGCGAGCCACACTAGTTACCATGCAGACATTAGTGATGACAGACTTGAGTAGTGTCTAGTTATGGTATTCCACACAGTTCAGAAACAGTGTATTTGTGGTAGGAAAAAACTTTTTTTGGTCGAGACTTGATTTTTTAGAGCTTTGGGAACTTTTACATGCACAAAAAACAAATATGAAAAACAATAATCGGACAGAGTGAAGTTAAAGTTCTATCCCAAGCTGTTGTCTTTCCATATGCAGAGATTAAGAATTTTACCTTTTACTTATTTGTTAATAGAATAAAAGGAGTAATTTGTTTTTCAGACTCTCCTTTGACAGAATCTAAAAACGTATGCCTGCCTGAATGCTTTGCTTTTTCGTGCAGCGGCAGGAAGTTGAATCAACCGTTATTCAAATTATGCAAATATTGACACGTTTTTCCAGTTCAACCACCTAGCAGTTTGTTTTTAATTATTAGGCAGCTGTTTTTAGGAAACCACCAAGTGAAATACTCCCTTTATAAACTATATAGAACTGCTTCCCAAAACTAGAGAAAGAAAGGAAAACTCTGAATTGAAGTGCATGTTGTGGAGAAGGTCTGCTGAATATTAAACTCATGAAATGAACATATATTGCTTTAGAATAGTGAAAATTTTGATATATAGCATAAAACTGCTGGTATGAACTTTTCTATATCAATATGACAGCTCACTGTTAAATTCAGATGCATAAGTCAAACAAAAGTACACACGGTGCGTTTTAGTTTAGTAATATGAAGGAAAAGCAGAATCCCCCCCCCCCTTTTTTTAAACACTCTTTATTAAACCTCACAAGTTCATACAAGCATATCCTCCCTGGTTTTAATAAAATCCTTTTCCAGACTGTCTGAAGCTGTGGGACACCAACTTTGGGAAAAAGGCAGAAAAAACAAGAAAAGAAACAAAAAAAAAACAATGAGCTCAGTGTTCTCTGTGGAGATTTGTCCTCTATCAAAGTATTCTCACATTTTATTATGTCCTTTGTGACTTGGGCATGGACAGGAAAACACATCCAGCGAGAGTCCTACTTTCTTTTATTTGCAGAAACCCACAAAATTCAGATAAAGAGGGATTTTTACGCCTTTTTTGGCCCTCCTCTCTTTTACTGTATTACACTACACATTCTAGAGCACTGTTTCTCAAAAGGGGGTAGACGTACCCCTGGGGGTACTTTGGGACACTCCAAGGGGTACTTGAGAAAATTAAAATCCCCAAAAAATTTTCTTTAAAATTTCTGATAATCCTGTCATATAAATCTATTTAGTTTATTTCCCAAGGAATTTAGTTATGAATCATTGATAACATCTTTGTCCTTTTAAAATGAATGAAACATGAAAGTGTTTCTGTAGGTACAAATTTGAACAAATTAGGTGCTGATGGTCCTGTACTGTTTACTCCGCACTAGGGGGTACTTGGCTCGAAAAGTACTGCACAAGGGGTACATCGCTGAAAATCCTCTGAGAACCACTGTTCTAGAGGATGACTTTCAATCCTCTTTTAGTGCATGAATTATCACAAAAGTGTTTTGCTTTGGTACAATTTCCGAATTTATCAAAAAGGAAACTTTCATTTTGATGGCTGTATGTGCAGAAAACCAGGTGCGCAGTGCAGGGTGGCTGTTACCATCCTGATGTTATTCATCAGTCTTGCATCTCAAACAGCCAGACAGTAATCGTCAGTTTGCTTTATAACAATCAGACAAGAAAATTTCAGACTTCAGTTGGACTTCTTGGATTAAATATAAATGTAAACTGACGTAGGATTGCAGTTAATGTGATGGCTGCACATGAGTAATTGAATGGGAGTGGTGTGCTTAAACAATTGGCTGTAATTGCATCAGTCTTTTGGACCATGACTACACTTATCAGATTGAAATGTGCATCCTCAGTACTGGTAATTGAATATGTAAATGTGCAATATTTGGCCCTCAACAAGAGGGAACAGTTAATTTGATAAAAAAATACCTGCACTGCTGATTTACGGTGCAGCTGGCCTGTCCAGTCAAAGAAGCTACAGAGATACGTTCCAGTTTGCTTTATAACAATCAGACAAGAAAATTTCAGACTTCAGTTGGACTTCTTGGATTAGCATAACGCAAACGATGCTACACATAAACAGAAGCTGAAGCTAATGGGAATGCAATATGCAATTTAAATAATTACTCTTAACCCAAGAGCTATTCAACTAAATTAGCAGAGTGGCTAAAGTTTTGATGGTAACCTTTTTTTTCTCCTTTTGCCAGACATTTTCCATCTTTTCTTTCTTTCCCACAGAGCAGAATTATGGAGAAATGTTACTTCATCACTCTGCAGAACCCAATGTTCTGTTATCACTCAGGAAAGGGTTCCCACGAAAGTGCAAAACTAGGTTTAAAGGTTTAGGGTGGTGGAAGATCAAAATGTTCACTATCCACAAAAGGAGTTATCAGCCAATTATGAGCCTCCTCCTGAGTTATAATTAGCCAGCTGTATTTGGCATGGATTATTTTCATTTAGCTGGGTAAATCAAAGGCTGGCGTGGTGGTTCACATTGTCGCTTCAAAGCAAGGTTTCTTGGTTCAAATCTTGCCTTTCTGTATGGAGTTTTTGAATGGAGTTTCTGTGCTCTTCCCAAGCATCTGGATAATCAAGCTTCTCCCACTGTTCAAAAACATGCATGTTAGGTTAATCAGTGAGTCTGAATTTACCATGGGAGTAAGTGTGAGTATGCGTAAAGTTTTTATTAATACGAATCTTAAACAAGTCATATAAATGTTTCAACATGAAATGTTTAAAGAATGAATGTACAATGAAGGTGAGTACATGAAAAATGGTAATGCCAGGGGGTTCCCACAATGCTGTTCGCTTCTACTAACAACAAACTAAGACAATTTCACTAAATGAAACCTTTTACTTTTATTTTGGGAGTTTTGAAATAGCTTAAATTACCCATTTCTTCTGGAAAGTACGTTTTTGTTTTTACTTTATTTATCTAATTGATTAATAATTCAATTGACACAGAAAAGTTTCCAACAGTCTCAGCAATAGATTTAAAAAAAAAAACAATATTACATTGTCAAGTCCACTCATGTCAAATCATCCAAGCAAAATGTGTCTCATGTTTACTTATCTTTTATCTTCTTGTTTTGTATGATTTAGGAATAATAAAATGTTCAAAAAGAATGAAAAACAATCATCTCATGTCCACCTTGATGATCTCTACTTCCAAAACTCCTCCTGTGAGGAAACCAGTTTCCAGAAAGAAAAAAAAACATCATCAAAACATGTTTGCATCATTATATTGACCGTATATCAGTAAAAGTCCACCCTTCATACATATAAATACATTTTCCCTCTCAGATTGTCAATTGATTTTCATTTTATTTAATTCGTTTTAGTCATGTCTAAAAGTCATGTGACTGCTCTGAATTAACTGGTCATCTGTGTTTATATCAGTTAAACAAGGAGCTGCTGCACCATGACAGATAGTTCTGTGGTCAGACATTAGTTGTGGCAAAAACTACATCCACTTCAAGTTTTAAGGTTTGATTTATGATTGATTAGAACCAGAACAGCTATTGTAGCAGAAGTGGGAAATGACTGGGTAAGCACACACTTTGAATTGCCATGAGGAAAAGAGCTGGGCAGTTTTACCATAAAAGACTTATTACAGAAAGCAAAGTTGAAAATATTAGCAGAAATGCCTATATAAATGCTAAACCTAGTCCAATAAAAACCAAGTGGGCTAAAGATAGTGAAATGGTAAAAATGGCACCATGCTCCTGCCGGAAACCAAGAACAATTTTCAGTCCAACAATTACTTCAAGCAAGACTCATGTGTGCTGAAAATAAAACTAGGATTTTTCAGATTTATGTGGAATTTATCACATCAAGTTTCTCCCACAACCTTATACAGCAAGATTAATGAAGTTCATTTTAGTTCAAAGTGGTATATTGAACTCAGTCACTCAAGTGAAAAATATTTTTTTTTAAGTTTTAGGCAACAAATTTGCTTCTATGTAGTTCCTAGTTGAGACAACAGTTTTGAATCCCATGAAGCCATACAAATGTGTCTCAGATCCTTCTCTCAGCATCCCTCGTCATATGAGTGTTAATCAGAAACAGACACACTGGATCAGTCCTATGTGCAAGGCTGGATTAGAAAAACTGTGAGCAATTAATGTGTGTTAGAGTCTGTCTTGCTGCAGAAAGAAAGGAACGGTCTCTGCTTATGTTAATTTCTTAATATCATTTAAGATGCTTCTGAGGTCACTGCTGGAGAAAGAGTTTTTCAAAGTTGTTTTTTAAGAGAACCACTCTTTCCCTGCATAATAAAGCCAAGTAAAAATTCCCTTATATCATAAGAACTCACCAAGAATCTGTCAGGCCTGTTTGCATAAATGATGAGTGAGAAACACACTCTTCAATATCACCATACAGATGCCTTATTAGACATACAGGAATGAGTGTGTGTGTGTTTTGGTGTGTGTGTGTGTTTGTGGTGTGGGCTGGCGCCGTGTTTGGCCCCATGGCTGCAGCTCCAGATGTGCTCCGTCTCTCTCTCTGAAGGACTGCTCAACAGACTCCACGAAGGAGGAAAACTGACAGCGAGAAGGGACTGCTGCAGACAATTGAAATCTGACCTCATCTTCCACCCCGACCTTACATTACTCCACCCTGTGTGACATTTTATGAGAAAAGTCACACTATGAAAGTTGTTCCATTTTGTTTCGCTTCCCCACAGAAGCAAACGCATTTGTTGGAACGCAGCATGGATTGCTGCTTTTGACTTGCTCTATTACCACTTTGACAGGCACTGGAATGCCTTTATTATTGTGGAAGGTTGTTAGAATACAACATGGTAACGCTGTATTTGTACAGCAGCATCTGCAAGCAGCAACATGAGACTGCTTGGTCACCTGCAGATCTGGAGGGAGATTTTATGCACAGCCATGACTTTGGGGATGCCGCACAATTTGGTGTTCTTTTTATTTGTTCTTGGCATATTTTGACTGTAGAAAAAATTGGTGGACTCACCCAGTTTCAAGTAGAAAAACAATAAATTAGCTTGAACATTTATTGCTCTGATTTACTGCCTGGTTCTTGAATCACTGATCTCTTTCGTCCACAGAAGACACACAGTTCAGCACTTCCTGGTTTATTAACTGGGTTATTAACTCAAAATCTCTTAATGTTACACATCTTTATGGGCCGTGGGTGTTTTTATCTGGACAGTCACAGTATGATTACTGTGACAAAATTTTACTTTCAATTATCATTCTCCAATTCACTGCTTTCTTGGAACTATTTCTCCACTGCCATATTTATTGGTGTGTGACGTGTCTCCTGAGTTGATTATGGCTACATAAATGGTTGGGTTGGCTCTGCGGGATTCACCCCAAAAGTTTCACGTAATCTCATTTGAGATTAAAGGAAGGATCCAGCTCCATGAAGGCAACAAATTAATACAGAAAATGTGTTTTTACAGTCTTTAAAACTCTCCTCTCCTGTCGCCTGATCCCAACGGTAGGAAGTTTTCAGACCCTGGATGTAGGCTGCAGATCAGACTGCAGGTTGTAAGGGATGGGGGTGATGCATGTGGTTATCAAGTTGTATTGTATCATATCGATGGGTCACTGGGGAGGTCTCTATCACCTAAAGCCTCTTTTCTGTTGTGCCTCTTCTCTCAGTTATTGTGTCAGGTTTCCAGCACATGGAGTAGATTAACTGCCCTTTCTGTGGCTCTTCACCAAGACAACGTCCACCACATCCTGATCAGGTTGTGACCGGTCTGTTAGGAAGTCCTGCTTTGTTTTCTCTGTAAACACAACGTACATTTAAGACTTGTTGTTGCAGGATGGTGCTGTTTTAAAGCTGGGGCTGCTGTTGTAAAGCTGTCTGAGGAATGCGGCTGGAATTTTGGCACACATTGTAGAGAAGGCCAATTTCATGCATGTTGGGTCTTGCTACTCAAATTAATGTATGTTATTTTGATCAATGGATGCACGTATAGCCCATCAATGTGCAAGTAATATTACTGAAGCTAAGATTTAAATAAATAGTTGCTTATTTAAGCAGCCGAAACAGAACAACATTAACATGTAGTGAATAGAGTATCTGAGTTGCAACTTGTGTATCTTGCCAAAGTCTATTTATTCCAAATATTTTCTGTACACTTGAAGCTACAGGTGCTTAATTGTAATAATGTTTGGTGTTAAGAAAGTAGCACTTCTTCACGTTGCACAAACGTTATTGCCACATACTGTATAAATGTTCCACACATTCACACCGATCAGCACAGTGGGGACCTATGAGGGCCGCTAACCCAGCACACCTGACTCAAATTAAATGGATCCACCAGCCTATGGGGTTCTGCACAATGACTCATTCACTGGAGTCAGATGTGTTGGAGCAGGAATACAATGAAAACCTGCAGCCCCTCGTAGGACAGCATTGAGTGGCTCCATTTTAGAGTAACACGGTCGCCATTAAAGGCTGTAGTCCTGCACAAAAACAACTGCTTTTTTTATATTGTGTGAAGCAAGACAACATGAACACATCACACACATCCTATCACCATATACTGTAATCTGTTGAACTGCACTCGGAAAAAGACTGGAAGAAAGGTCAGAAATATTCCGTTTGCAGGCCTTTCATAAGCAATATTAGGGGAAAAAGAAAAGAGTCAGTTTTACTTTTTGAAAACAATCAAGATGGGAAAAAAAGTAATATACCGTACCGTACCGTCCTCTTCCGCTTATCCGGGGTCGGGTCGCGGGGGCAGCAGCCTAAGCAGGGAAGCCAAGACTTCCCTCTCCCCGGCCATATCCGCCAACTCATCCGGGGGGATCCCGAGGCGTTCCCATGCCAGCCGAGAGATATAATCCCTCCAGCGTGTCCTGGGCCTACCCCGAGGTCTCCTCCCGGTGGGACGTGCCCAGAACACCTCCCGAGGGAGGCGTCCAGGGGACATCCTGACCAGATATCCGAGCCACCTCATCTGGCTCCTCTCAATGCGGAGGAGCAGCGGCTCAACATGGAGCCTCTCCCGGATGACCGAGCTCCTCACCCAGTATCTCTAAGGGAGAGCCCGGCCACCCTGCGGAGAAAACTCATTTCGGCCGCTCGTACCCGTGACCTCGTTCTTTCGGTCACTACCCAAAGCTCGTGACCATAGGTGAGGGTAGGAATGATAAATCGACGG
>JAVQJG010036241.1:0-15482 GCA_036024015.1 Craterocephalus amniculus
CTCTCGAATTGTATATGTCAAATCAAATCAAATTAAATCAAACTTTATTTGTAGAGCCCTTTTTGTACATTATAATGCATTGCAAAGTGCTTTACAACGTACAAACTAATATTAGAAAATTTTTTAATTTAATTTAATTAAAAAAAAATATATATATATAGATATATATATATAGATAAATAACAAAGATCAATATCACAAATGCTTTTGTCTTTCACATTTGTAATTGTTCACACATACACATACACACACACACACAACACAAACACATGATGCTACTCCTCTTTTCATAAAATAATGCCTTCTGGTGACTGTCTCTTTAACTGAAACTGTGTAAGAACATAATTGGATCAAGAGAATTAAAAGACAAGTTAAAAGACAAATGGCTCGACAAGCTAAAAGGCAAATGGTTCGACACTGCTGTGACCATGAGGGGAAGTCTCTTACCTGTATTGGAAACTAGTTTCAATTATATTTTAAAAGGGGGATCTGTACCGCCCTCTTGGAAGGGGGCTTTTATATCTATAATACCAAAGTAGGTAAAGGATAAAACAAAATTATAGGCCAATAAGGGTTAGGGTTAAATTCGGACTATAAATTATACACAACTATCCTAGTGTAGAGAATGAATGCCGTAATGCCTATGCTAATTGATGAAGACAAACGCACGATAATATTAGGAGGACCCTTCATGTCATTGCACAAATTAATAAAGGGAAGGTTAGATCAATTGTCCTATGCTTGGACGCTGAAAGGCATATAATTTAGTGAATTGGGACTTTTTCTATCTAAAAATGAAAAGATTTGGCTTTTGTAGGGATTTTATAAGATGTTTTCAAGCTCTGTACTCACACCCCATAGCCAGGATTAAAGTTAATGGCAGACTCTCCAACCCAATGACCTTAGACCTTAGAATTTGTTTTTAGAACCCTTAGCTCAAACTATATGCCAGGATACCGCACTAAAGGGGATCCTTATAAGCGAGGGGGAACACAAAATAAGCTTGTATGCAGATAATGTCCTTGTCACATTTACATATCCTGACTCTGGTTTACCAATATTAATGAGAATGTTGAAAACGTTTGGCCTATACCAGTTTTCATCCCTAATATCCAAATACAATTTTAATCGGAATTCAACTAGCATGAAATATTTAGGAATATATTTACGCAAATATTTGTCACGATTATAT
Source organism: Craterocephalus amniculus (assembly GCA_036024015.1). NCBI lineage: Eukaryota > Metazoa > Chordata > Actinopteri > Atheriniformes > Atherinidae > Craterocephalus > Craterocephalus amniculus. The sequence goes on from JAVQJG010036241.1 coordinate 1,193, forward strand.
GATATCAACTACATCCATATTAATAAAGAAAAATATGGTGACCTTATGTCCTGGAGCCTGCGCCCCCTCGATTTTGGTGAGAGAATACGAATTATAAAAATGAAAATTCTTCTAAATTTAAACTATTAAACCTATTTCTTGCACTACCGGTTCTTATCCCTGAGAAGCAGTTTAGGGTATATAACAGACACATTTGAAGATTAATCTGGCTCAATAATAGACCAAGAGTAAAACTTTCCACCTTGCAGTTACTGAAGGAGAAAGGGGGCATGGCTTTACCTTCTTTAAGGCATTATTACATACATTACAGTTAAGATCTTTGGTCAATTGGTACAGTCCATCTATAAGTACAAAATGGAAGAACATCAAAATGACACTCTAAGAAACTCCAATGCAGTCCCGACTTGAGCATGTAGCAATGGAGAAGGATTTATGGCTGACAACCAGTCAGTGGGTTAATCTGGGGCTGAAAATTTGGAGAGTTGGTGAAGCAGCAGCAACTCCAGTAGAAGATGGAACTCCTTAAGTGGCCAGCTTATGACCCTGATTTTTTTTTACCTGCATCTCATGATATTAGATTTAAACACTGGGCATGACATGGTCTTACTACAGTGTATACAGCCATTAAAAAATCTAAACCTATGGCCTTTGACACATTAGGTAAAAAGTATGGGCTGGAGAAACAAGATTTTTATAGATATTTGCAGCTCTACAATTACATCTGCAAAAGGTTAAGCAACTGTAGCCCTGATGACTGTTCAATTATAAAAATCTTTACTGATGCTATAACTCTGGAAGTAACAAAGCTCTTGTAATTAAGCTGTATCAATGTCTGATCACTCTCAACAAATTACATTGAACAAAAATGGGAGAAGGCATTGAGTATTGTGATTCCTGAGGATATGTGGACAAGCATCTGGAGAACACAGTTTACGTCAAGAAGCTCCAACGACTGGCGGGACTTAATCTGGAAGCCCATTATCCGCTTTTTCATGACGCTAGAACAAAAATCTAAATTCAGTGCCACACCTGCATCATGCTGGAGAAGCTGTGGCGAAGTTAAAGCAGACCATGGACACATTTTGGAGCTGCCTATCTATACAATCCTTCTGGATAGAAGTAAAGAAAATAACCATAGGAACACTGGGCTTTTCCATCACTCACTTGCCCACACTAATGTTTTTGGGATATCATACAAACAAACTCACATCAGACGAGGCTTATCTCTTGAAGATCCTACTCAACCTGCAACAGCAAGGGGAACTGGGAAAGAGATGCTGGAGGAAATGGCAGGACCATGTACACAGTGACAGTGCGCAATGAACAATGTAGAACAAATGTAAAGCCCTCATCTAATATTGCACTTTGTTTTTTCCCATCAATTTTCCTGTATCCCCAGACCTCCTATTGTTACTCTAGTTGTATGTGGTTCAAAAAGCTTTAAAAAAGTAAAAATAAACAAAAAATTTTTAGCTGTCTTTTTTTTTGACAGTGATAAATTCAAGAGGGCAGGGGTTAGGGTTAGTGGTTTTAGATCCACTGTTTTGAAGCATCATATCAAAATAACTGTAAAATAAGAGGTGAGGTTTGCTGAAAATAATGAGACAAAACAAGGCTGGTCAGTCCCCAGCTGGTCATTTACCATGCTGCCCCAGGGCCGAGCTGGTCCTGAACCACTCCTGTGTCGGTTTGGCTTTTCTGTGCTTCAGGGTCTTGTTGTGGCAGGAGGTCAGTGTATTGTTGTGATCAGGGGAAAACCTTTGACCCAGTCTCAGTATAAAACTGGTAAGTTGGAAATTATCTAAGCATTGTTGTTTGGGGATTAAAAAAGACGTGCTATGGGAAGATGTGACTTTCGTGGAGCTGGATATATAGACATGTTAGTAATGGTGTGTTCCTGCTCTGTGCCTGCAGGCTGTTCATTCTGGGCTCCTACGATAGGGAAACCTACGTTCACTGCACCCTGGAGCTGAGCAGCCACCAGTGGAAGGAGAAGACTCGCAGCTCCATCAAACGGGTGGGTTATCTCCTGCTTTCCTTTTGCATCTGTGATGAAAGTGCAGTGCATCCAGTTTACATTTCCTCTTAAGGACTGCTGGCTGATATGTTTCTGTCTGGATGTCAGACCACTATAAGTTTCCAAAACCTGTTCAACTTGAATGCCTTGAATCTTTTAATGTGTAAAACACTAAGTGACATGCCGACACTTCCTCTATCAGTAGTTTGACTGGAGAAGCCTGCAAACATTATCAGAAGCAGATGGGTCTGTGAGACTACAGCAGGTCACATCTCATTTTGTGTTTTTGTGGACATAATCACATAAAGAATTCAGTGTGACCCAACTATGGGGAGGATCACTTATGTCACACCTCTTGGGCCATGTCCTGCGGGTTCTAGATGGTTCCCTGCTGCAACGCACCTGATTCAAATGATACAGTTTTCCATCATCTGGCAATCAGATTTCGCCCCAGACCCTCAATGACCCACCAGGTCACTCAGGGAAACATCTAAAATCTGCAGGACCATGACTTAAGAGGTCTGGAGTTGATGATCCCTGGACTACGGCTCTGTCCCTCCCGGTTCGTAAACCAGGCACAGAATAAGATGAGATGTCCGCTTTGTTTCCAGGGGTAAATACAATGTGACATACTGTGTGTTAGTGTGTGCTGTCCAGTCAGAGCTGCGGATACATTACTGAGTCCCAGCGTAGGGACGTCCGTCTCACTTAAATGATGCAACATTCCCAGGAAACATCATCGTTGAGACCGAGGCACTTTGAAAACATCAGGGGCCTCATGTATAAAGCGTGCGTATGCACAGAAAATGTGTGGCGCATCATTTTAAGCACAACGCGGGATGTATAAAAATGAAAATGGCGTGAGAGTTTGCGTATATGTGCGCAAACTTTTTAGCTGCTGTGAAAATGTACGGCAGCCACGCAAACCTTTTCAGTGATCAATAACAAACTACAAAGCACCAAAAATCACCCAATTACCTTGAGATCTGACTCCATTCACTGTTATTTAACCAAAGGGGCTTCTGACCCAGTTTTTTTCTTTATGGTTTTAATATTTTGTTGTTTAAGCTGACACGATACCAAAGCCATTCATCCTCATACAATAACATACACCGACAGAAGAATGACTGAATTTATGTGAATATAATAAATAGATATAGATAAATAAATAAATAGAATAGAATATAGAATATTTTATTAAATCGTCATGCACACATGTGCCCAGCCCACATGGGCTTATATGACACAAGAACAAAATATGGAAGATGACCATCCATCCATCTTTCTAACAGTATAACAATAAAACAATTCTCTGAGCAAAATCATTACTTAGGATACAGAGTGTTCGATCTCAATGTCCATGCTTTTTCTACATATCTTGCCACAGTAAAAATGTCATTTCTAAATAACCAACTCAACATATCACCTTCTGCTAACCAAAACAAATCCGAGTTACTAAGCTGAATTTTGTCAAACAAAATAATTCTTAAATCATTGTACAGTGGACAATAAAACATAAAATGAAATTCAATTTTAAATCACACACAGAACACAGTCTTTTCTCTACTGGGGTACCTTTGTAGCGACCCACCTCCACCTCTAGAGGCAGCACTCCTGCTCTGAGCTGAGCACACAAGGACCTCTGAATCCTTTTTAGATGACTTGTTATATTGATTTCTGTGGAAAAACAATCTTTAAACTGGATATAACTTCTCAATTTTGGTTTATTTAACAATTCCAGTTGCCACTGCTCCTTATAACTATCAACTAATTTCTGCTTAAGGTTTAATGTTTTACATTCCAAGTTATTAAAAAAGAATGACTGTAAATGTACACTAGCAAGTATTTCAAAGACTATGATCTTTATCCCAATCCAAAATTTTTCTGGTGAGTCTATCTTCAGGTAAAATTTAAAAACCCAAATCTGGACATAACTTCATCTTATTGATGATGGCCCCTAGAGCCCTCCCAAAGGATTCTGCTAGCACATTTCTTCCTTTGGCAAAACTCATATTTTCATGGAAAATAAATCCAAGGTACTTATAAGTTACCGAATACTTCAGCAATGTTTGACCAAACTAAATTTCATGATTACTTTGACATACAGAAGACGTACTAAAATGAACTATTTGCGTTTTTTCAGAATTAATATTCAATCGCCATTTAGTACACCAGTCACCAGTTCAAAATACACAACATATTTTGTAGTTTCTTCTTCTTCTTCTCCTCTGCAACCAATACAATGAGCCTATCATAAGGCATATAATCCAACATGGTGCATTTGTTTTTCATAATTTCATACTTTCACGAAGTCTAAAAAACCACAGTTATAATTTGGCATAACCTCTCAACCATGTTATATGGTGTGTGAGTTTCATAAACCTATAGTTTAACCCTGGATATTTAACCATAGTAGGTTTAAACAGGGGAACGATGGTTGCAGGACCGTACAGATGTTGGTCACCTGTTTGGTCAAACAATATCGCTATACTGGCTAGACAAAATCACGCAATTCTAAGAGCTCAGGAAAAGACACGGTGACATCAAGTGATCAAAAACAGTCACTTGTCCTACAAAAAATATATTTGTAAATCTATTTATATTCCTCATTTCGATAAATTATTAATGAAGTTGCCAATTCAAAAGTAAAAAAAATGTAATTGGTTTTGAACATAAATGCTTCTTTTGGGTCTTGTTGGCCTTGCGAGACTGTGTAGGGTACCCTGCTTCTTGCCTGATAGTAACTTGGATGGACTTCAGACCCCCACGACCCTGCAACGGATTGAACAGGTGGACTAGACAATGGATGGATTGATTTTGAATAACATAAATCCTTATATTGCCAATCCTGAATACATCAAACATCCTCAGCTGATTTATATACCATGGAGAAAAACTTTTTGATAGGCAGAATGGAAAACAAACTGCAGAGGAGTGACTATCAGGAGAAAATTGAATTCCCATTGCATTAGTACAAGATGTGATAAGTCTAGAATTAGAATCCATGTTTGATTGTTACACAGTGTGCAGAAAGGAAGTGAAAAAGCAATTATGTTATTGAAACTATTCTGTGTAAGGCATGTTATTCAATCTGATTCTATTTTACAGGTATAAGAACAATTTACTGCAGCTTTACTAGCTTATTTCAGGTATTTACTCACCAACTGCTGGCTTAACATGAACCATAGTGCCAGAGCCAATTCTCATACAGAATTTCAGAGGGCCCAACTTAAAAAAGCTTCAGGGTTTACACTGCCTGATGTAAACATGAATGTAGGATTACTTGTGGTGAGCATTTGCCCAAACAAAGGACAATTTACCACTGGTACATTTTACATTTTATTTCCTCTTTTGACAACATCACAGATGTTTAAGTTTGGATTTCAGACTCTTCAGATACTAAAACTGAAGAATTATTGCTTTTTTAAAAGGTCAAATTGAATATGGACCATCTCAAGATAAAAATGGTGGTTCTGTAATACCATACTTATAAATTCTAATAATTAAATCACATTGAAATGAACACTGCAGTGACGTTACAAGCTGGATTATCCAGCACAACCTGAAATGCACAAAGAGGGTTGACATGCACTGTGTTTGTGAAGAAGTTTTGCATAGCGTACTATACATCCAGTATACCACATAGCCAGGTTTGATCCACTTCCTGCCTTCCTGTATTACTTTTCTCCTTCCTATGTACCATTTCCCCTCAAACTGTTATTCACTCAGTCTTCTGTCTATATCATGCAGTGATAGAAGTTAAATCCATTGATGCACGGCGCATGTGTACATACATACGTATTCCTCGGACAGAGTAAGCAATTTTTCATCCAATACCTGGATTTGTGCTGCTTGTTATTGAGTCTGTGCGGATGCCTGGGAAAAGCTTCAAAGCCGTTTTAATCAAATACAAAACCCAAAGAGAAGACATGATGTTTGGGGGCAGCTTCTGGAGTTACCAGTGGCGAACAACAACATATTCAACTTGTGTTTCTTGTCTGGGGTGTCAGAGAGCAAGCAGCAGTTTGGTGCACTGAGTTCAGGTAAGATGCTAAGGAAATGATCATGTCATGTTCAACTGTTCTTCATAAATAAATAAATAATAAAAAGAAATTCCATGAGTAACAAAAGAAAGAAAAGCATGTTTTCACAGGTTTATTTTGGTGATACTCTTGGTTCAACTGCTTTTTGCTGAAATTGCATCAGTAAAATGTACAACATTGCTGCGTTGCGTTTCATCTGGATAATTACATCGTCAGCGGCAGCATCAGTGGAGCTGGGCAACATGTTTGACACACACAGCAGATGTGCTATATTTCCCACTAAAGTCCAAATGGAAGTGACAAAGAGTAAATTAGTGTAGTTCCCTCATATTTGTGATGCCCACTGACATGAAAACCAAAAGTTTGAGCTTAATGGTTAAATAAAATGCAAATTGAGTTTTTCTGACTGACTATCTGAACCCTCCTTACAGATTTTCAGGCACTTTTTTCCCATTCTGAATCCATTGTTTTTTTTCAAACTTGATCATCAAGGCGGCTCTATAAAATAGATTTTTTTTGTTCTTTTCATTTTGAACCATTAACTATAATACTTTTGATCAGGTGGTCATTATGGACCCTGACAACAAAAAACAAACAATGGTGCTCTCCATGGTGCTGAAGGAAACCAAACGGTTTAGTTCAGGAGATCTTATTTATCAAATGAAATAAATTATTAAACACAAAATGCTGAAAAATCAATGCAATGCAAATTTTTAAAACATCTGAAACCTTATTGAGTCTCCCATAGCTCCCCTGTAATTCAAATCTCGAATTAGAGTCTGGTCAACTCCTTGTAGATGCTTCTGTTGTTTTTCTAGTCTAGTCTGTTGTCTAGCTTAGATTGCAGCTGTACTTATACTTCTCCAGCTATACCCTGAGGACGTAAACCATGTTTTACTTACTCGACTTTTTCCATCCATCCATACATACATTTTCCGGACCGCTTAATCCAATTGGGTCGCGGGTGTGCTGGAGCCTATCCCAGCTATCAACGGGCAAGAGGCGGGGTACACCCTGGCCAGGTTGCCAGTCTGTCGCAGGGCCCTCCACTTTTTCCTAGAAACCATAATCATCTCTTCCTTTTAGTCCCATAAACTGTTGTCTGTTTGGCACCTGATTCCATCCGGGTGCTGAACCAAACAAACACTTCTGAGTTACAGTACATTTACATAATTCTTTAACAAAGCATTAGTGTTACCTAAAGGTTTAGCAAAAGAGGTATAAAACTCATGAACAATCCCTTTCATGAATGTGACTTATATTTCATACTATGTAGTCGTTTTCATGACCACTGGAAATGTAATATTGTACAAATCTAACTCTTTTCAGCGTGGGTCTATTCAGACATATTTTGGGTGAAGGATAATCGCACAGTTACAGTTCCGCTATTGGTTATGAATTGGCTTATATTTATTAATGTATGACAATCAGATTGGTATAAACTGATTTTCTGTGAGGCGCCTTGAGAAGAGGTTGTTATGAATTGGCGTAAATAAAAGTTGAAGGTGACAGTTTCAGTATGAAGCTTTCTTCATAAAAGCAGGCTGAACTGTACTGGTGATTAATTGGAGCTCACTCACTAGACAAACTTATGGAATCACTATTTGCAAATTGTGTCGCTGGCAACTGCTTGCATAGTTTCTGCCCAACAAATAGGAAATTACTCTATTGCTCCAAACTAAAAAATGCAAGCAGCTTGAAATGCCTAAGCAGTTTAAAGTAAAGTGTTATTGATGTTTATCAGTGTAATTTAATGGTCATATTTGGTTGCTTATAGTAAACATTGCATTAAATGAATCAATGCATCTTTAAAATGCAAAATATTAGTATTCAAACTTAATCTTGCACATTCAAACATCCACAGATGTCCGACTGAATATAATAGTTCACAAATCAGACTGAAGCTATGACATTTCTCAGTTAAAGTATCTCAGACTGATACTCTCAGAGTCATAGATAAGAGAAGAAACAAAACCTTCTGAAGATGCTCCAAACTGATCGCACTGATTGACAAGCCAGATGTCCCCTCCGGCTCCCCCACGGAACAACAGGCACATGACTGAGCTTAAGGAAGCAAGACTGTGAGTAGAAATGAGAAGAGCCTCGGCCTATCTCCTTTTGGCCAAGTAACTCTGCACTGTTCTGCTCTCCCTCACTCTCCTTTCTTCATTTAAAAGAAACACATGTAGTGTTGGTGCGTCCAAGTATGAAATTCAATTCTCATCCCCCAAACGATGTTTTTATTAAAGCCTTTACTATCACGGCAAGCAGACGGGCTTGGCCAGCTCAGCTTGGCCCGACTCAGCTGTGAAAGTACATACTGTACAAGCAGGGAGGCGACGGAGAGCATTAAGGAGGGGGAAAGTGGAGGGTGAGGGGGTGAGAGACTGTGAGAAAAATACAAAGAGATACAGTGTGAACAAGGCCGGATTGGGGCAGTCAGCAGCAGGGCGACAGAGGGGCTTAATTTGCCCAAAAGGCAGCTCAGCCTCTTATGCAATTTAACCAGGACGTGCTTGACTTGAGCTTGGGTTAGCACCCCAGCACACGCCGGTGCACAGAATCAATTGCACATTGGCCGGAGAAATGTGCTGCAGCCTTGTTTGAACTGTGTGTATTCACCGCTGTAATAATATTGTCCTCAATCATTAGACAAAATAAAGCAACGCAGTCATCAGATACTGTGGTTGAAAAGAAAGCTGTGGTAAAACCCGCCTGAGTCAACAGTCATCAGATGTGAGACATATAAAATGATTTTGCGCAAGAAAGGGCCAGTTAACTAGCCTGGCTTAAGCGACTTCAATGCGAGCATTGATCTGGTCAAGAGCTTAAGGAGCCAAGAGTTCAACCATCCCTTTCTCAGAAGGGATGGTTGAACCGCCTCCTTCAAATGCCATTGGACGTGATTGGTTGAAGCTTAAACCAATCACAGCACTCTTTCCTCTGATGTATGTGTAGCCAGCGGGGCTAACTGGTAGATCAGAATCTTACCGAGGTCGGTAGGGAGCAAGGCGAAAACGTCTTTCCCTCCAATGAATGTCTCCAGGGCTACTCGTTGCTCAAATTTCAGAGAGAACTTTCCGTTTAATGTGCTGAAAACAGAATTTCCCACTGTGTCAAACGCTCGCCGCAGCTTCATGTTTATTATGTTGACAGAGAAGTGCTGCCATTCGCATGACTGCATTGAGCCTGCCTCTTTGGACAAGCTCAAAATTGATTGACTCCCATGTCTCGGGAGATGGAACCCCACTTGTCCAGACTATATTGATCTCGCAAAGTTTAGTGGGTGGGACCAGGGGCCATATGTATAAAAGAGTGCGCAACTTTCACACTAAAAGTTGGCGCAGCGGCAAATTTAGAAAAGTGTGCCACACAAAACAATTCAGATGTATAAATCCATGTGACGCATGAAGCTGCGCATTTTTCCTTTATACATCCCAATCCGCGTGAAATAGAGAGCACCTGCCGACCGCCCTGTCCCCGCCCATGAATAAATATGCTAATCAGCATAAGAACAATGCAAGCATCCAAATGTTGTCCGAAAAACAATGGTGAAGGTGCTAAGAAAGACGAAGAAGAGGAATTTCACTGAATCTGAAATAGAGGTGTTGGTGACTGAGCTTGAGACAAAAAAAAATTGGTCACCTTAAGAAAATTAGCAGAATGGATTAGAAATTGAGATTATAATTGTGAAGACTGGTCACACACATAAAAAACATAAAATGCTGTGAACAGTTCAGAATGTCCCACTGAATGCAAATAAAAAGAATGCTACCTTGAAGCCAGCCATCGCCCACGGCCCCAGCTTGAATTCTCTTCCCAACACTACTGTTCCGCGATATAAAAGGAATCATGTGTTGAACTAGGCCAACGTGCCACCAGTGCGGCACATTTGCGCATCACAAATTCGTTGCATGTTTATTGAATGAAAATACTTCCAGTTTGCAAAAGCAAATTAATTTTGAGAAAGTGCCCTTATAGCAATATAAGTGCGATTACATTTGGAAATCGGCTCCTTGCGACAAATTACAGTAATTATAATTAATAATACAGTAATTATACGATTGAGACTGTCCCATACAGCAGGCATTGCTCGGCTCAAGGATGGACGACTGCGAAATCCCAATCCTGTCAGCGAACTCTCGCTTCCAGTTGCAAGGAATCCCAGGGTGGAGAGAACTTGAACCTGCACCTGCAAAGCATGGTTCCTTCTTGTCAGGGCCAGTTCCAAGCACAACTCAGCTCCCACCTGATCCTGCCGTTGACGATGTCATCCAGCAGTGCCAAAGCCGCTAACATTCCACAATTATGCACACCTTTTCGCGCTATTTATATGCATGCGTGTGATTGCCAGCGCCTTTTCTACTTTAAGGATAATCAAACCTGACCTGTTGGAGTGCTGGGTGGCTGATTGGACATCTTCTTTTTCAGTGAGAATAAGCGCATGATAATATACTACTGAATGGATTTTCTGCGCACAGACCGATGCACATTTACATGCAACAAAAACTAGAGAAATACTGTTTACATCCAATGGCGATCCCCCATTTATTTATCTATTCATATATATATTCATTCATTCTCCTTTCGGTGTATATTGTATGAGGATAAATGGCTTTAGTTTCATGTCACAGTTGAAATAACAAAATATTAAAACCATAAAAAAAAACTTTGGGTTAGAAGCTCTTTTGGTTAGTGAATGAAGTCAGATTTCAAGGTAATTCGGTTAGTTTTGGTGCTTTGTAGTTTGTTATTGTCCACTGAAAACGACAGCTAAAACGTTTGCGCAAACTTCTAACTATATATAAACAATATATGCAAACTCTCACGCCATGTTCATTTTTATATATCCTGAATTGTGCTATAATGATACGCCGCATGTTTTCTGTTCATACGCACACTTTACATATGAGGCCCCAGGCTACCAGTTCATAGCAAAGACAGAAAATTCTTTGGTTTCAAACACAGGAGGAGCCAAGAGGTGCTTCGAATGCAACAAATTTAACATAAGTAAAAAAACGCATTTATGAATGTGCCAATGCTCTAGAAGTAGCTAACACAAACTTAGCTAGATCGCAGCTTAAGAGTCATCTTATTTACGACAGTGATGGCAGTAACTGTACATTAGCGGGTCATTTACACAATCACTCTTGGCCCATAAATTCCACAACATACTAGAAAAAAAATCTAGACTATGTTTCCCATTAGCTAATAGTAATAGCTTCACTGATCCTTTTAAGTCATCACTCAGCTGCAGCCATGCTATCCGTTTAAAGTAAATGTCTGCATTCAATATGCTAACCTGGCGATACTAAAAAACATTTTAGTATCGCCATCTTGTCACACCATCAAGATTAAATGACATTTAGCTCAACGTTTAAACTCATGTGGGTGGTCTTATAATAAACCTAAACAGTACGACGAACCACAGTACATTATAGCAGGCTATACCTTGGTAAATTAACCCTTTATAGCCCAGCTGAAGAAAAAATGGAGAGAGGAGTCTAACTTTTTAAAATCTTTGGCCCTTTAACAAAATGTGGGGGAAAAAAATGATCAAAGTTTTTTTTTTGCATATGTACCATTTATTACTAGATGATATGTCAAAATCTTCTTCTGCTCCCTGCTATCCAGAAAGTGATGCAAAATGCCTCAGAAACAGCATGTATCGAATATGATATGTTTGGTTTAATAGGGTTCATATAACTGTATTTTACTTTAGTGGATTTATGTGGATCAGTTGTGTGAACAGTGAGATCTACGTCCTCAACCCTAGAAAACTAACACTTTCTGTATTGCCATTCAAAACAAATGCAGCACAACCCGGCAACAGTGTATATGATTAAGAGTCAAAACTTTTAAGACACTGATTGAATAACTCTAGAAGAGTGCAACATTGGTTTGATGGTATGACATCATTGTTATGATTTTAAGAAATACCATGTACAGAAAATTATGTGATACTTTTTGGAGTTTTCAGTTTGATTTAAAGTCAATCGACAGAAATTTTGATTCAATTTCAAGGTGTAAATCTGATAATTCTGGTGCTGTGTATGGAGGCATGAAAATGGGGGATATGTGTAATGTTTTTTTAAGATCATTCTTCTATGAATCTCCTCCCTCTCTTTTCTGACAGTAAACACACAGCTGGGGTCAGTTCACCCAGTCTGTGCCTCAGAGAAAACAACACATTGTGGCTAAACTATTCTGACAGGCCTGCCCTTTTTACACAAGGCAGACAACGAGGGGAAGGGGGGTTGGAGACTGAATGGGTGAGCGGCTTGTCGTTGGTGGCGGTGGTGGGTCATGGGGAAACAATGCAAACAAGTGAGGAGGAAAAGCCAGCGAGGGACAGAAAAATAGGTAAGGGATTATATAGGGTCATAGTAGGAGTGTATAGGCTTTGCGCCTGGTTAGCTGATGCATTACGTGGGAGGCTATGTGTGATTGGCAAGCTGAATTTCAGGGCTCAGGCAGGAAGGTTGAAGGACAACATTTCTGACCAACAAACTTTGCTCTCAATGTGTTGGCCAGCTGCATGGTGGCTTGACTGGTTTGACAGGGCTCTTGATAAGCACAAAGCTTGTCTGGCCATCTCTCTGGAAGGCTCGATGGTCGCCTGTGCATTCATTATTCATCATCTATTCATGATGATGTACGTGAAGCTTGCCTCTTGGCAGCTGAGGCTATGTGCAGACAGGCAGGATCTGCAGCAGGTAAAGCCTTCAAGCTACAGCCTGCAGCTATACAGCAGCAGCATCAACAGAATCCTAATATACAGCAATTTACCATCCTATACTCTTTGTTTGAGCAGAGGACAGAAACCTGCATCCCCAAATCCCTGAAGAATTATTTTAATTTATATGGAATGCTTTGACCTTTTGAGAACTGGTCCAAGCCTTCAATTAAAATGCTGCAGTTTTATTAGATGACCCTACAGTGACAGACAAGCTGACTTGGGATAAAGACAATCTGATGTCATGATAGAATTTGTAACTCCGTGACTGAAAATGGGGCAATTTCCATGAAAGCTTACAAAGAGTGCAACTATTTTTAGGGTGCCACCATGTTTATGGAGGGGGAAGATTCTTGTCACAACAGGCCTGGGTTCAGGTTCAGTGTGTAATTCCCTTCAAAAGTCACTTTTTTTTTAAAGAAAAAATGGCATGCGTGTCTGGCAACTACATCATGAATTTAAGCAGTGCATGTTACTCTGTACAGCGCTGGCTCCCAACATCTTTCGATGTAATGGAGTATATGAACACTGTTGATATAAAGAAGTGGGAGCGTTTGTCTACAGATTCATGTAAGAGAGCTTGAGACCCAAAAAAATTAGGAATTCACTTCTCACATAGTTTTAATTTGGATTTTAAAATACACACATTTGGCTTGGTGTTTCTATTTGTTGACTGACAACGAAATCTGGGAACAAACTAACTTGTTGTTGGAAAATTGTAATTTTTGAAGGCTGCAGACAGTTTGGCATGTGGTCTTGCCCTTTTTTAAAGGTTTCTTTTATTTTTAAATTGGACAGATGCTTCCACTCCACGTCTTTTCAAATAAGTCAATAAGTCATTTTAACATGCTACAGGTGGACATAACCTGCATAAATGTTATATTTTTTCTGTCATTCTGCAGACATCAGGTAGTATTCCCACAAGTAATCACGTATATGTGATGCATACGCTGCATCTCCAGCTCATAAGACCTCAGAGTAGGACTGCACCGACGTTGCCGACCTGCCATTGTGGAGTGCAAAATGCATGATGAGTAATAGTGGAAGAAGGTGTAGTCCCAGCAAATGTACACTGTAAATTCTAACTAGTTCTGGCTAATTCAAAAAATTGTGCAAACTTGCTGCCATGTAAAAAATGTCATTCAAGTTTTGTCATCTTGAGTGAACTGAGTTAACAAGAATATTTTTAGTTTGTTGAACTTTTCTCAACTTGATTTTGATTTTCCTGGATGTTTATAATGTTGTGGAAGAAACTTGTTTAGATCAATTTCACATAAATTAGAAGTGATGATTCAGGAAATATTAAATTTCATTTAACTTTTCATTTTCAAGTTCATTTAACTTAAAAGGGACTATACCCAATTTCACATCCGGCTAGCTTAGTTAGCGATAGCAGCTTTTTTTTTTTTAGCTTTTGTGTGACGCTTTTTCTTGGCTAAGGGGTTTAACTTTCATAATTTGACTCCGGATCACTAGGGGAACGCTATTACTGGC
>JAVQJG010036251.1:0-29584 GCA_036024015.1 Craterocephalus amniculus
TGTGTGTGTGTGTGTGTGTGTGTGTGTGTGTGTGTGTGTGTGTGTGTGTGTGTGTGTGTGTGTGTGTGTGTGTGTGTGTGTGTGTGTGTGTGTTTGTGTCACTGCCAAAGAATGTTACCAACTTCAGTTTCAAAGTCTCTCCCTCTAACCTCAGAATAAAGACAAGAGGAGGAGCAAAAACAAAAAAACCAGAGTGAAACATTTATTGTGTATTTAAGATAACGCCTCTTTTTTTATATCTACAACATTATGTAAAAACAGGTTTTGATTTGTTATGGCACGACTGTTTTTCAGTACATTTTTAACACATGATCTCATTACTTGACAAAGCGTACACACCCATGGAACAGGTACTTGGGGTGAAAAACTAACCAAAGGCTGCAGAAAGACAGGAATTTCACAAGGAAGTGAAGGATGCACTTTCTGTTTACATGCAAACTTTTACAGATATTTATTTGAGAATTTGCTTTTGAAAACTTTTTTGGAGAACTTCTATACATTGAAACAGTGACTGAACATTTACAAGATCTTTTTTATTTATTGTCAGTTTGTTATATTTTCTATTTGTATGCCAGTTTAACAGTTGTTTTTTTACTGTGTACTTTTCTGTACACTATCTTCATAAAACAATGTTCAAATTGCACATAGGTATGCCAAAAGAACACGGTAATACTATAAACACAACCGAGATCCAAGCCACTTGTGAAAACCTTGTCAGAACATGTGAATGAAGGAAGGTCCTGAAAAATGTGCATATTTTGATTTTCATGATAAAATAGCAATCAGGGGCTGCAACGAGTTAACTGTTGAGTGACTGGTTGGTGCAGAAAAACTGTTTTCAGAGTCATTTATGGCGACTTAACAGTCTCATAAAGAAAAAAAAGTTAATTTTAATGTTTTCTATTGCTGATTTTGACTTTGATAAATGATAACTGATAAGAGCCTTCAATGCCACTGGTTTTAATGTTGGTCTTCTAATTTAAATGTACACAAATAGTCAGCCAGTAGGAAAAACATACATGAAAGTTATTGATTAATTCATTCTGATTCCAATGAAAAGTACAAGGTACTGAGCCCTTTGCACAGCTGTCCCTGCATGAAGAAAAGGAAAAAAAATTAACCTGAAAGGTGAGATTTTCTGAGGTTATGTTACCATCAGGTGCCCTTGGGCATAAAAATGAGATAAATATACAGTTTAAAAAAAACACACCTTTGTCACGCGATGTGACTTGAACAAAAAGGCATTTAGGTTTACCACTGCACTTCCTGGAAATGTACTGCGCAGCAGGCCCACCCACTCTGACAGAAAAATAGTGAGTCTTTGAAAAAGAAACTTTACAGTCAATTACTTTTCACATCATAATAAAAACATTAAAGGGTTCTGTTTTTGTGATTATACACTGCAAATATAGACACAATCTCAACCCACAACACAATGCTTATGTAATAACTCGAAAGGTTAGCTTCAATACATGTTTTTAGTAAATTATGCCAAGTATTGTATTAGTTTCCCAAATAAAGTCAAGCTTTTCAGTGAGTACAAGTCCCTTGATCCATGTTGAAAATGGGGAGACTTGAAGAATCCTTTCTTTGCATCCAGGGGGAAATCTTAAAGAAAAGCTAATTAATGTCTGACGTAGATGTATGTCAGGTGTTTTAAGTTTTCCTCAGACAGCAGCGTAGGCAGTGTGGCCTGTTGACTTCAGGTTATTCACACTACAGTGGTGACATTCTACAGTATTAAGTGTTCATGGTTTAACTCACTCTGATGGTGCTTCAGACTGACAGAAAGAAATAGATGAGTCCCATTGCACTAATTCACCACTGAACTACATAAAAACAGAACAAAAAACCTCTTTTTTTTCAGTGCAAACAACAAAACTCCATTGCTGGAAGCTATTTTCACACATCCTGTTTATGCACCGACACTCCCAAAGACCTGTGCAAAGATTTTGATTTGTATTACTACATCCGTTTCCCTCTAACATGTTGCTGAATAAAGAGCATGTTTAATCTTCCTAATAAAGGACAGCTAAGGCCTATTTATACTTTAAAAATGCAAACCAGTTTTTATCAGTAAATATAGATCTTGTCCCTCTGTTTGTGATTGTCTACGGTGTTAGGATAGTTTATAAATCCATTTCAGTTGATCAAAAGGTTATCAAACACTGATGTCATATAAACAAAAACCCTCAATGCCAAATGAATACATTTCCTCTTTCATAACAACATTGTGCTGAGGTGAAGAAATAATGTATTGCAGCATTTATTAAAAAATCACTGACTGCCGGTGTTAATACAGAAGGTGTGCTGAAGTCCTTCTCAGGTCCTTCTGAAAAAGCTGTTTTTCACTCCTCAGTTGTTTAACATCTTTGTCTGTTCTATGAAGACACCTCACCATTGGAGTATATTTGCAAGTGAAAGCTTACCTCTGCTGCTTTTTGTAAATGGGAACAAAAACCCCGCAAACGCCCAAAGGTGATTATTATGATGCTGGGATGACAGATTTTAGGTGTATCACTTTAACTCCATCCGGGTACCTGGCTAGTTTTAAAATAATATTTCAGGGGACAGAAGCTACAACATCATTCTTGTGTCTGCAACCATTTTGGAAAATAAAAGAGTGAAAAGAAAGCTTAGCAAACTTCTAAGCAAAATGTTGGTTTGTCCATGCTTTGGGCTCTTATTGTTTTACTAGTATAGGAAAAAATCTATTGAATCAAAGCAATTTGTGGAAGAAAATATCTCATTGTTCCCGGGTGGATATTGAACTAGATAAGCACACAAGGACTGCATCATCAAACTATTTTTGTTTTGTTTTTTATAATAACTGTCTGGTTAGTTTGTGCAATCCTGCAGAAAAACTAACTGACAAACAAACGGGAAACTCCATGCACATAAATCCACCAAAGACGAGTAAAACACCAATCTCCCCTAATACACTACAGAAATATACAATGGCTAGTCACAGTCATGTTTATATGCCTTCATTATGTACATATCTCTGAGAGTCTATAGTTGGCCAACTGTGTATGATTTGTAGTGGAATAACATAAAAACAGTTAAGAAATTCAAGTACTGTACAGCCAATCAACTGATTGAGCTTGGATTGGTATGACTGTTGAGTCCCAACAATTTAAAGAGATTGTGCGAGTCTAGCATGTGTACCAAGAATGGACATGTTGATTATGTATGCTAGGAGTGGTACAGACTTTTATTGGAAAATTTACACCCGTGCAGTGATTTATATAAATCAGTAGTGCCCACAAAGCAGTAAAACTCTAATTGTTTCTTCCATTTTGAAAGTCTAGCGTCCATTAAGGATGCAGTGAGTAATAAAAAGGACTTTTAATCAATCCTCTCTTGTTGATGAGCTGATGTGTGAAAGGATTATCCTACCTGACAGTGCTACCATATGTTGATTTCTTTTTCTAATAGTCAACAAAGACAGAGGGAGCTTATGTCATTGTAGTTTCGGTGAATGCCTTTACAACATAACTCAAATAAAGCACTCTGTAGAGGAAGTACAATTTATCTGAATTGGCACTGCTTCCTCATATGACTTAAGACTTTTTGCTATAGTTCACTTTTTCATAGAGTCACTGAAAAGTACTCAGGGATTCTGGTGTTTGACATGGTTAAAACAACAATAAATAAGCCAAATGAAAACAACTTTTCTAATATTTTCTATGCAAGAAAATCAAATGATAAGAAACTGTCTCTGTTTCTGTCTCTTCTGTGACCCTTTCTCCGTCAGATTAGACTGGCCGACCCTTTTTCGACCGGCTGGCATGGTCACAGTAAATCCTGGAGACTGCTCATGCTAGGGACCTTTGGTAATTAATAAAATCCCCATTACATGCCTTGTGCCCGTTGTTTGCTATTTCAACACCCCATTTGTGCCACGATTACAGTCATTATCAGTCACCGCCATTAATTCTCTACCCGAAGCCAGAACTGCATACTAATAAATTGGGCTCTAAAATTTTTTTTTTACCTTTCAAGGAGTTGGTGTTGGAACTGGGCCAGGAAGTGCCACTCCAGATTAGGAGTCATCTGGTGACTCGAAAGGAGCCCTTTGAATAGAAGACTGCTGCATCTTTGGAGATAGTTCAAATTTCCCCTTTGATTATTTTGCTTTCCCCTCCAAAATGAATCTTTATTAAGCTTAAATCCTGAATAAAATGAAATTAGCAGGCTGCAAAATATTGCTTTCTTTTCTGACTCTATTCCCCCGTGCATGAATGCAAATTATAATGCTTATTTATGTAAATGAGGTGTCGTCTTTAATTAGTTTTGCTTGAGGGCATTAAAATACATGTATTCTTTCCCCAAAAATGATTTGTTTTGTTGCTCTGTTCAGTTTAAGTTCAAAATGAATGATTATGCCAACTAAAAAGGTTTATTAATTCTCTGGTTTTCCTTTTTTTTCCCCCTCCTCTTTTGGAAAAGTAGCTTCTCCACCCACTTCCTGGGAAGAGTGTATTCTCTGTGAAATCGAAAGCCTCTTCAGGCAGTACTCTGAGCACTACTTTGACAAGCACTTGTAAAAGGTCCCAGGTTGAAACCGCATGGAAGAAACACACTTATACTTATCAAATCTGAAAGCTGCGCTCTTGAGCAATTCTCCTATACCTGTGAGTTTTGGTGCATGACTTTTTGTACGATGATAGACCATCTAATGAGAGATTTGCTTATTTGATGCGTTTAACATTCATATAGCGTACATAAAAACATTGTGTTCCAATCACATGTTGATTAGCTTTTGCATTTTGTTCATACATCACAGACGTTCATGCAGACTTTCTGGTGACAGGTGCAAAATATCGACCAAATGTTATTATTGTCTGCTACTGTGGTTTAACTCAAACCTGAAGTGAGTATGACCAGTACAAAGATGTTTCTGCTGATTTGGGCCTTATTTTAATATTTGTTTAAAAGGATCTGCAGTGTGAACATAAATCCTCGGTTATGTACTGTTTTTATGCATTTACTGTTGATTTACAGTCTCTTGTGGAGTGCCTATTGAACAGAAAACAGCTTTATGTCATTGTAGAAGGTGTTGGGTCAACTTCGGTTAGAAGCAGTCACTGGCTGTGTCAAGCAGTATTTCAAACCACTTCAGGTTTAAAGTGACCAACTGCGGCTCTGGTTATTGTTCAATATCCTATCAGTATTCTGCATCCCTTCAGCTGCTCAGATGAGCTGAAATGGCAAGTTAAGATGCCCCCTCCCCAGCCTGCATGTATGATTTATGGAAAGGAAGCTAAAACCATTACAGCATTTTTATTATTATTGTTCTTTCAAGGCTAATGCAACAATAGATTTTTGCATGATTGATGTGTTATACTAAACATTAGAGGATTACATTAACTTTGCATAGAACAGCTAAATGACATGAGATTACTTATTGTTATTTTTCCTCTACCTGATCATACAGTAAACATCGCACTTATAGTATTTCTTGGCACTTATTGATTACGGTATGCACAATGCGCATACACTCGGGATAAACAATGTACACTGATACAGCTTTAGTTGTCTTTCAACAGTGCTTTTTAGCGAGGACATAAAAGTGTTCTCTCTTGTTCTCGAAAACTTTTTGAATGGCAGCGCTTCAGAGATTAAACCAAGTGACTTTGATAGCCTCTCATCTGCCCCCTTCATTCTGCAAATTATTAAAACCCAGGGCTCTTGTGGGAGGGAATATGGCAGCAATATGCTGATACTTCAATCATCAGGGAGGAAATTCCACATGTAATAAGGAGGCATGCATACACTTTATAGTACAGTCATGGGTTCTCTTTAATGGCATGTGTGATAGAAAAACTCTACAGACCACATCAAACTTCTCATACTATTCCTCACATTAAGCACAGGCAGAGACTGAAGACTTAGCCCTGATCATGTGTCGTTTTGTCATGTCATTATTTACTTTTCCAACGCTTTTATCAATGTTTGCTGAGTTGTTGCACTACTTAAAAAGATGCTTGGTGATTTTAAATCAGAGCATTCACTGGCATTATCTGTGTATTGACCTTACTGAGGACAGTTTTTTTTTCTCAGTACTTCAACACAATCTGTTTCTCTGGTGAAGAGTTCCCCTTTTACCGTCATAACAGGCTGTTTTAAAACACCCACTTAACAAAAAACCTTAATATTAATCAAACTCACTGAATCAACAGGAGGAGATCATGCTTCCTAACTATCTTAGCTCTCATCTGAAACTCTATTAAAATGCTGATACACTCTTTGGAGGGTTTTTACAGGCATTTGTCTTGTGTGTTTATCGTGTCCAGGCGATGCAAGCAATGATGGGCATCCAGCCAACTGATTCTTCCTCCAAAGTGCTAATTTGTGCCACTCTAGGATACACAGCACTATGATTACCTGAAAACGTAAACTGGAAGCTATGCCTGACAAAGACAAGAAACTGTAATAAAACAGAGCTTTTGAGTATCAGTCATGGTGAGTCTTATAAGGCATATTAGTGGGTTTTTTAAAGGATATGGCAGTTTTCCATTTGTCTTGTGGAAAGATCTTCGGCAAAACACCTGGCGTACTAAGTGCCTGCAGTCTGAACACTGAAGAGAAGCTAGCAGTCATTGCACTCTTCTATAAAGCACTGTCACTTTTAAAAGATTTTCTATTAGCTATGCACTGCTGCTTTGTAACAGTCTTGTCATTCCTTGATTGTCATAATGTGGCAAGTTAATGAACTACCAAAGTCAGATTTTAGTGCATTTGACCTTATAAATTACCCCAAAACAATAAAATAGCCATCTGCTTAAAAATGTGTCGTTCAAATCAGTCAACTCTCGCTCTATTTCCCTTTCATTACGGATGCTAAATGCATGAAATGAGTAGACACCTGTGATCTGCAGGATTATATGTTTGTTAGTTCTTTTGTGCCCAGTTTTTGAATCTGAACATTTTAACTGTAAATACGTTGACGTGGCATTTGTTTCTCACAGTAGATTTATTTATACTATGGTTTACAGTACAAGGAAAAGTTGAGCCACCTTTAAGTAACAAACTAAGATTTACTCGACTAAAAAGCAAAAAAAAATTCCTTTTTCAAAACAAACTCTTGTGAACTCTAAAAGTGCAAGTAAAACCAAAATCAATGTCCCTCTGATAGCAGCTCATCTCGACCTGCAGGCCATTGTTCTTTGCTTTTTTTGCTTAGTTTTGTTTTGGGTTTTTTGATCTTGAGGAACAAGTTTTTGCTCAAAGGAACACAATGTTATGCCTTTCATGTGTTGAAATCCATATCTCCTCATGAATGCAAAAATATTACAGTACAGACAAAATACTTACACAAGAGCTCAAACCGCCTTTACGGTAAAAACCTGTGGGTGTGGTAGCTTTTCTCTGAAAACAAGATTCTTTTATTTTCCAGTGACGCAAAAGGCCAAGGACATATTTTTCTACGTCTTCTGTGCCTTCTGAAACCAAACAGCATGAATGGAATGTTTGTTCTTAGAGATACCTCTGAAAACACTATATTTTACTTTTACAACTCCGGTACACAAAAAGTTTTTAGTCTGCCAAGCTTGTACAGGCAAACACATTGGTTAAATTAAAAGTTAAATACCTGCGGAGAACGCATACAATATGGTGCATCTACAACTCAGTATATTCAGTGATACATTTTGGCTTTACAGAGTCGCACCTTAACATCAAAGCAACCAGAACATGGAAAAAAACATTCCATTTAAGAAAACTGGTGCTACAGCTTCACTCCTAGTTTAAAAAAAGGACAATTTTTTCACAGAAAGATAAACCTTAAAACCGGGCAGACAGGTTGAACTACTCTTTACTTTATAAAGATTTAATTAGTGTAATAAGTGTTCTACCCACGAACAGTCAGTACATACCAGTAATAGATCAAAACTCAAAATCTGGGATACAGAAGAAATGCTGCTGTTCCTGGAAAAGGAAGAGCTCTCAGAAGAGCAGTACATAGATACAGACAGTTGTGTTTTGTTTTCACTGTATTTGACCCCATGTGTCACAATTTCTAATTTAATGTCACTACTGACCCTTTTATTCCCTCAGTGGAAGCATGTGGTGACAGCTATCGTAACAAACAGCCTCTCCACCCGCATGCAACACATATGGCAGGGGGAAGACATCTGAACAGAAAAGGTGATCTGGAACAAAACTGTGTCGCTGTGTTTTCTTAATTCTTCCAGGCCATCAGAGTCAGTTCTTCAGCATGGAATGACTTATGATGCTAAGAAAGGTCATGTTGGATGGCTGTGCATTCGTAAAAGGGAGATTGTTTCTAAGCCATTTTATGTGCACACGTGCAGCAACATTTATGAAGGTGTAGAGAAAGATGAAGATGCAGACAGATTGCAAAGATTAAGAATGTCCAGGAGCAATGAATTCAAGGAAAGACTATTTTCTGTAATAGAGTTTTGACATATTTCTTGACACATTTAAGTCACTAAAACCAAAATGCAAAATTACAAAGTCAAAGTTTTCAGTCCGAGCTATCTCAAGTACAAAGGGGAAGAAAAAGCTTTCATCTTTATTTCCCTTTTGGTAATCCAATACTTTCATGATTATTCCATCAATTAAATGGATTAAAAACACTTTTGCTTTCTTAAAGAACAATGCTAAATACTCAAAATAGAAAGAAGGAAGCTCTTAACTTTAACTCCAATACCAAAAAGGGTCAAATTCAACTGTTTCAGAGACATTGGAATATTACCTTTCAAGAAAGTTGCATATTTTGTGGCATAAAACATTTTCTGCTGAAGCACAGTGTTAAGTGATAGTTAAATGAATTTCACTAGAACTTTAGAACATTGTACAATGTTTAGAAATTTCTTGTATTGTAAATTATTAAACTTTAGTATCTTGAGGAAAATGCAGAGTATTGTAAGTAATACCAACAACATGTGAACGTGTTCAAAAGCATGTTTCACCTTTCATCATTTGATCCTGAATGCACAATATAAAGATATCTACTGTATCACTGTTATGTTGCAGGTGAAAATTTTTAAATGACAGCAAAAAAAGATCAACTTTGATAGATGTATTTTGTTGAACCACTTAATCTGCAATGTACCATGGCACACAGAAAATATGAAACCGTATACGTGACATTTGTCATCATTTCAGGCGTTTTGAGATAGTTGTTCTGCTCTGAAGAAATCCTGATTGTGTAACTGCAGCGTCAGTTTAATAGCATCACTGTCCAAACACGTTTAAAATGTCTGCAGCAATTTCAGCTATATTCACAGCCATGATGATCATTTATCAGAAAATCTAAAGTCAGTAAATGTCTCCAATATTTTCTCACAACACCCAAGCTGTCATCCCAGCTAATGAAGCTAAGGTTAGCTACCTTGGCTGTTAGTATGTTTCTTGTTGACAGAAGTTGAAAGCTGTTGTACTGAACTAGGCACTTAGCCAGCCTTCATCCACACAAATAAGTAGATTGATTTAATTTAAATGCTAACATTAACGTCTGGGTCGACCCTTTGGATTGGATATGCAGTCTGGGATCCTTTCTGCTGAGACGGATGAAGAATAATTAAGATAGTCTCTGTTTTTTGTTAGAAATGATACCAAACTTTGTGTTTACGTCTGTCTTCTCTTCCCTCAGTCCTATTTCCCTTCTATTCCTCCATAATCCAACCTGCTTTATACAGCTACCACCTCTACAGTTAGCTGTACTGTATATAAGATAATTTTGTGGATCTTCAATACAAAGACTGAACATAAGAGTAGTCAAATTTTAATCAAAACGATATGAAGCAAAAATGAGAAAGAATGTATAATAAACATTTTCATGAGAATATAAATGTTGTGCTGAGCATACAAAGGGGCAAAAATAAAATAGCTATTGATAAGTATCTACTTTTTTTTTTAACATGGGAAGATTCAGAAACTTTCAGTTTCTCCTTTAACAGGTTGCTTTCTTTATTTGATTCTGGTTAAATGAAAAAAAATTCTTTCAGCTGTCTCAACTCCAAATAATTTTTAAAACTATCTAGAATTCAAAATGTAATCAAAAAGAAATAACTTTCTTTTTCCTAATCTTGGTCTTGCAAAAGCCACAGGAATTTGAGAGAAAACAAAATGCCTGTCAGGGCGAGCATACAAGAGGCAGAGGGGGAATCTGGCATGGTCTAAGCAAAGTCATAAAAATATTTTCCCTTTTATTTAATGTCGTCCATAATTCATTGCCAGGAAAAGCTAATCAATAGCACCTTAATGAAAACTTGAGCCATATTTTATTTTGCCGCAGAGAAGTCCCGGATCAGCATTTGTTGCCTTGTTATGCGCTGGTTTTCACCCTTGGGCTGTTTGACAGATGTGCATCACATTTGCAGATACCTTAAATATTTGCTCTCTTCAACCACATTTGCTTTATCAAAATACCAAAGAGCAGGAGGGAAATTTCTGATGACAACAGCAAAATATACTCAAATAATGAAAAGTGCTTCAAAAGTATCTGTGTAATACCTTCAGGTTTTGTCCAAGCAACCATTTAAGCTCAGTATGGCAGCTTACATTAAATCAAATATCAAGTATGGAAATTTGAAAATTGACACACATATACTGTAAAAATAATACATGGATTTGAGGTTCTATATCATTTCATCTAAATGACTGCCAAAGCCAAATACATTAGAGGGCCAGATTTATTGCATTCAAGTTGCACATATAACAGTCCAATTCACCCAAATTGTACAAAATATACTTTAGACATTACAAAAGTCCAGAATAGAGGTCAAATCTGAGCATACAAAGTTAATAATAATGGAAATAAAATGCATTAGAAAACCCCTGGATCTGCATTATTGTATAGCAAAAGAACTCTCTACTTGAGGTGGTTATTAAAACAAAAAAAACAGAAAACATGCATGCCTGTATTTTATTTAGGTATGTTTTTACAATCTAAACTACTGTAAGATTTGTTCAATGTGCTTTTTGCTTTTGAATATTGAATATTTGAATATTGCACTCTTATGTGTTTTACCTCTGCCACATATTATCAAATATGACAGATATAGATGAACAAAATAAAGTGAAAACAGAGCTGCTTGCAGACAGACTAGTCAAATGCAATGCTAATTGTTTCCAGTGATCCTTGTCAACATACAGAATGCTCTGGTTCCAGTCAACTATCTGAAAGCTCAAACTACAATTACAAGGGAAAAGGTCATTTTTCATGCTCTGGAAACTTTCCTAATGAACTTGTTGCCATCTATTTAACACCACTCTCTAGTCCACTAAAACAGCCGTTCTATTTCCACTAACGGCGGGCTTCACTTGACAGGGGAAATGACTGCAAAACTTAAGGAAACTTGTTTAGTACCCGCTTTGAGAGTAAACAGTTATTCATCAAAAAAATAATAATGCCTCAAAGGTCAGGCCATAAAAAACAATATCTGCCCTCTTTCCTTTGCCTATTGCATTAGTTACTTTTTGATGGCAAGAGGTTGAGTTAAAAAAAAGGCAAACTCCAAAGGTTATATTGTCAAGAGCTTGAGAGATTGTTTTATGACTTGAAATTAAATACTAATTCCAATGTCAAAACAGCTGACTATCTTTGTGAGAAAGACCATCATTATAATGATCAGTTTACACCACACTGAAGTTGTCGTTCCTATGAAATTACATGAGAGTATGCAGAGCTGTCCAGCAGCTACACATATTTTGCCTGTATTTGCATTGTCAGCCTGAGGTGAGAGGGTGGAGACCTGCCAAGTGTAAGACTCTGGGCCAATGCCCTGACAGCTGACAACTCCGGCAGGCCCTGTGTGCAGCGTTGCACTTCTAACAGCCAAGATCCCAGATCAAGTAAATCCTAATCAGAGAGTTAATATGCCTCTAATGTGAAAATTCATATTTCTACTCTGTAGTGTTTCATGTTCAAAAGGGAGCACATGTCATTTGGCACGCCTTCATATAACACTAAGGCTTCCATCAGTCAGTGATTATTGCAATGAGGAATTAAAATCCCTTAACACAAAGCAGCCAGCACCACATTGCACTGGCTGTCAGAATTAACTAGTGAAAGTGACCTCAGCCTATACATACTGAAAGAGGAGGAATCACATTTGATTAGGAAGATAGAAATATTACATCAGACATGCGTTCATTGTTGATTAATATAGCTACAGAAGAGCATGTTCCATTGTTTCCAACCCCAGCGCTGTCCTTACTTTCTACATAAACTGTACATCTGGTGATTTTTAGTCGAAATGTTTGAGTATCTCAGATAACTGGCAATCACAGCCACCGCAGCGATCTGTTAGGATGTAGCCAAGCTGTCTAGTTAGAGTCTAGTTTGTCAGTGAAGACTTGCTGAGGGAGGCTGTGCTGAACTGTTAGTCTTCTCCCCCTTATGGCACGCTGTGTTTACACCCATCCCTCAGGCCATTTGTTTGCAGCACTTCCTTGCCCCACAGCACCATGCATAATGCAGGAATGAAAATGTTAACAGTGGCAAATAAAATCGGCAAGGTGCCCCCACAAATCAGGGCAGTTTAAGAGCACATTTAATCATCCATGCATTGGGGGACAACGCATAGCAATTAATTGGGGCATTTCAAAGAAGATCAGGACCCAATTTTTTTTTCCGGGGCCTTTCTGGCTTCTTGCTCCGTAACCCCGTTGCATTTCAGACCAGTCAGTGGTCTGCGCCTCTTTGAAACGTCGTCACATTTTGGCCCAATTATGCTTATCGTCTCTTTGCTCTCAAGTACATGAGAAAAGAAGCATGTAGCATGTTGCATAGGGTTGCATCAACAGCAACCACGCAGCAAAAGAAATAATAGAAAACAGGGATTGTTTGAAGAGGGTCTCACATGTATACACACAAGAAGTAATTCCAACTTGGTCTTGCATTGCTCCAGTATGCTCCAAGACAAACAAGTTACAGCACCATATGGTGATGTCAGGAAAATAAATAATTTAGAGAAATTCATGTGCGGTGCACAGATGAGCAACCGCAGAAATACCAACACAAGCTTTCTCATACTTAACCCGTCTAATGAGAGCCCTCAGAGGGGGGGGCCACAAAGAGACAACCACAAAATCGAGCCTTAACTGGATTGAAAACTACTTTGGAATCTCAAAGACCGGGACTGGCAACTGTCTCTGGACGTAAAGATGGCATTTTGTGAAGATACAATCTGCAGCGCCTTTCAGCACTTCCTGAACACGAGACAGTCTAATCTAATGAACTGGGAGGTAGGGGTGGGTGGGGGGCAAAATCTGCTCAGGCTTTTAGCTCAGTGCCAGGATGCTCGCATCTTGCTGCAGTCAAAAATCCACTTGTTATTTTTATTCCTGCAGAATTTTCCCTGAGGTGTGTCAGTGTGGTTTGAGTCATCATTGTTCAAATCTTTAGAGTTGAAAAAAAAAGAAAGAAGAAAAACAACAGACACAAGCACACACAGCTGATGGCAAGGTTATAGCCACTCAAACACTGGGGCACTCGTTTTCTGCCAACCCCAGGGAAAACTCGCAGAGGGCTCTGGAGAGGGAGAACAGAGATGTGCCATGTTGCTGACATGGCAGCCGTCACGTCATACTAACTGGTAAGAGTGATGCGCACAGACAGCGCTGAGATTTGTGGAATACTGTAGTAGCTTCCAACTATAACTGTGAGTGGATTGTAGGACCCATGACAGCCTTTTTCCACCTCCAAAGATGAAAAAAGGAGAAAAAAGAAAGTAAAAGCTGTGAGGCACAATGTGAGGCAACAGACAACATTGGCGATAGATTTAGTTCTGAGGTTATTTCTTGATTAACAGATTTTAACAGCTGCAATTTATAACACATCATTTCATATCTAAGCCGTTGGGCCAGACTTCTGTCCTTCTGCTTCATGAGCATCTTTTTGTATTGAGAAAGTCAAAGAAACTGAGACAGCATGCAGTTAGTAAAGGACTGATCCCACAAAATGAATAGCAAATAGGCAGCCTCTGGTGAATGAAACTTATATCTTAAAAAAATGTGCAACGGGCCTTTTTGATAAGTTTTTTATTTTAGAAACAATAAGACTAAAAACATTGGTGTGGAACTTTAACTGCAATGTTTTTTTTAATAGGAGAAGGATTGCACAAAATTTTGTTTTCAAATAATTTAACACCAGTTTGTTATTTTTTCTTTTCTCTATGTCATTTTGGCTGCTATGTGTAATTTCCATTTAATAACTGAAGTACAATACATAAAAAGCCAAATCTGGATTGTTGCTGATGAATAAAATCTGCATCATGTCCGTGTAAAACCCAGATCTTCTGAAACACAGTCATGATATTCTGAATGACCCATGTTTAATGCTAAATTTAACACCTAAATCAATTGGAAAGATGCATGAAAAACCACAAGTCTGCATCACTTTTAACTTCACTTTGGAGCTTGACTTTGTAAATTATGAGGATTTGAGACATCACAATCATTTTGTAGCATTACGAGCAAAAGCGATCATTATAAATCTACAAGAAGCACAACAAGGACAATTTTGTTCTGATTCATACTAATAATTATCTACTGAAGACTGTCAATGAACGGATATTACAGTGTGACTGATACTGAGGGCAGCAGCAGCAAATAACATTTCTTTTTGCAGCAAATATGCCCTGTTAAACAGTCAAATCATGGACAATAATTATAGCTTAAAATCTGAACGCCTGTGTTCGCAAGATCTTTCTTATATCAAATCATTTCAATTGTTTTTTGATAAACACATTGAGTTACAGCCAGTGATATCACAAACTATAAATGGGTATGAGAAGCTTTAAAACTTTAAATTGCTGTTGCCATACATCACTCTGTCTCTCAAGGACTACAGGTACAAGAGTATGCGCTGCTATCATTTTCATGACTTGTGAAACTGCAGCCTTTTAACGTAATGTTTCTTTCTTTAACGTGTACATCAAAACAAAGCAAGCCAACAAAATAAACAAAACAAAAAAAAAAGATGGCCTGAGTTCCTCCACATCCATGATAAATCACTTCCACTTTTATGGCCTCTAATAAGTTGATGCAAAGCAATTTGTCTTCCTGCCCATCGTTCAAGCATTTAAGGCATATTTACAAGGAACTTGTTAAAATATTTAATAATATTTAGTGGCAATTTTGGAGCAGCCTGTCACAGTGAAATTTACTGCCGTTAAGTGTTTATAAAGGTGATGACATGAATAACAAAGTGTCAGAACTTCCTCATTTGCATGGACAGGCCATAACTCCTGATACCTTGCATTAAAAAAAGAGGTTTTTAACAAAACGAGTCATAAAAGAAGCATTCAAAGTGAGTGATGGAAAAGCCTCTTCCACAAAGGCGCACCACAGAGACAACCCCCCCCCCCCCCTTTCACTACAGATGCCTCTGAGATCAAGTCAGCCAATAAAAAGACATATATCCTGCTGCTTTGACTTATTTATCCTGTGTGGATGAGCTCAAGATGGAACATCTCCTATAGGCAAGCTTAATTAATTGTGATAAAAGGGCTAATTCAGAGTCTGTACAAGAAAAGTGAGCCAAACAATAATATTCGCCACAAATCATCTGTGCTCATCAAACACTTCCTCCATAACTTTCTATTTCAAAGTCACTCGGACGTGAGGCTTTTGTTAAGGAACCTCGTGGAGCCAAACATCCTCCCACACAGCTCTGTCGTTCACTCTGCTCTCCTGACTGAAATCGTCAAACTTGCAGCTGCTTCACGTTAAAATTCTCTTGTCTTCTGTTGGACTTTGGATAAGACCATGGCCATGTTAAAGGCCGCTTCTTGCAGCAGATTCAGTGGTTTCCCCAATAAGATGCAGTGACCTAGCCCTGCCCTGGTTGTCCCAGTCAGAAAAGGGCCCCCGTTGACACTGATTGCAAAGCTATGAGTAGTCTCTCCCCTGTGCCCTCTCAGTGCAACTCTAATTAATAGCCAATTCATCTTCTCTGATCTGAGCCAGCACATGGAGTAATATATCGTTAGTTTGGCAAGCGAGCTATTAAAGTGTAATAACCAAGTACCAGCACTCGATTTGGAAGAGTAGCACATACTTAACCATGAAGTGGAAACAATTAATTTATTGGAGGATCTCCTGTAACCAATCATTTACTAGCTCTCACACTGTGATGCAAAAGCCATCTCCTGTTGTGTGTGGCACAAGTCAGTGACATATTTTGGGCTCAGTGCCTCAAATCTCTTGCACTATGACCAGTAATGTAAGCCTCATTGAAGCACCAATGTCACACTTTGGGCCTACATAAAACCCATCCAAATGGCCATGTGAAAGGTAGAAAGTTCATTACAGATGGACCCAATCAATCACAGATTACCTAACCAATAGGAGGAGCTTCTTCAAGGTTAATTACAGTTAATTGTACTTTTTCTGTCTCTTCTTCTTACTTTGTTCTAATCCAAAGGCCCAAAATGCAAATGGATAAAAGATAAAAGAAGGCTAAGTAAGTAATATTCAAGCCATCTTTGTTGACCAAAAGTCAATTTGCTATCTATTTATCGAACATATGCTGATGGCAAATTTATCGTTGCTGTTATCGAATAAAAAAAAAATCCTTGGGTCATCTATTGCTTCTGCAATATTCCATCGATGGCCCAATGCCACATAGAGATGATTAAATAATCCATCTCTCAGATATCACTGGTGACACCCAGCAGGAAAGTGAGACTCCTAAACTTACAATGCTTTCAAGTTTGTCAGGACAGTTACTCAGCAGAGAAAGTCTGAAACAAAAGTAAACATCCAGACTTCTTTCAGACAATTAAGATGTACAATTAATAGGAAAAGTAAACCCACTGTGTCTAGTTCCTCAATAATGTACCTTAGAACAATAAATGCCTCCTTTAAACTCTGATAATTGCAGGAAATAAATGAAAATACATAAGACTCGCTGTGCTTTTGGCCTTCCTCTGAAGCAAAACATTTAAAACCCATTATTCTTTTTGCAAGAACTAATGACGTTTTTGTCTCTTCAGCTTAACGCACTAATTGACACTTTTTTTGGAGGATAGCCGAGATGGAAAAATAAGTACCCCCTTAAAGACCCAACTCCCTTGCTCATTCTTCTAGCTTTAAGTCCCTTATTAATTAAACTTTCACCAAGTCAGGAAATTTTATTAAAAAGATAAAGTCTGCTGTACCGTAAAACAGAACTAGCCTATTGTCTGAAGCTAAAATTTTATTTCTATAAATAAAGAAGACTTTTTTTTAATGCCATCAGATGGACTGGGGCCAAAGGATCCACACAGTACAGTAATTAGAGGGAGATTTTCATCCCAATACTCAAAAATTGGTCAGCTTTGACCAATACCCTTTGCTCCAACTGAATAAATACCCTAAGACTGTTCATTTTGGCATCATGGGATATTATTTACTGTATGACAAACAGAGGGAGCATCATCACACTCAGGGAGAGACAAAGAGTAAATATGTGTTTTGCCATCACTGCCTGTACATGGGTCCGGGCATACTGTTGTTCAGAGAGGAAATAAAGCTGCAGCCAAATATTGACTGCAGTTTTATGATCAGTCATCCACATGATCAATCAACTCCCTCTTGTGTCATTAACTTTGCAACAATATTTGTCAACCGGTATCACACGGAAGTGAATATTTGGCTCCAGTTAAGATTCAGTTGCAACTGTGTTGTACAAATAGGTCTATTCACATATTTAGGTCAGACATGTATTTAAGGGCCTAACATGCAACTATACATTTTTTAGAAAGTGGTAAATGCAGACTGTTGTTCCCTAAGCATAATCAGCTTCTTTAAATGACGAACAGTGAGAGTAAAAGGTGATGATAATCTGTGAAGAAGCAGGAGAAGGTCCGCATTACCTCTACTTCCTGTAAGTTTAACCTGCAGTGTTGTGATGCTGAGCAGCTGGCAACACTTTAGCAGAAGTCTATGGATAAATCCAGCGTTAAGGAACATTAATTTGACAGAAAAGTCATGTATTATCTGCAGAGCATCACTGTGCCACTTGCACAGTCACTGCTATACAGCCAGCAAATCACAGCCAATTAAGAACCCTTTAAACTTACATTTCAAGCATCACTTGTTGTGCTGTCCATAATGGGGTTTTATGGGTAGTAGCAGTTGCAATTGGCAGTGTTGGTCCTGTGATGAATGGTTAACTTTACAGGAAATGTGGCCTGAGAGAGAAAAGTGGTGTCTTCAGTTACTCTGGGACACAAAAAGCGAGGATAAGATAGGTTGGAGAGAGTCGCACGTTTGATCCGATTCCATCATTTCATGAGAATCACACTTTTAACTTATTCTGAGAGATAAACAATTCAAGCCCGTTTCCCAAATTTTTTCTGGCACTTTTCTGTTTTCTGCAAATGAGATGTCACTAATATGTACTGGAATGCTGTGTGAACAGACAGTTTGATTGGCCACGAAGAACTTAATGATGTATACCAAATGTGGGGGGACAGCTTCTAAGCGCATATTTTTGTAGACAAACATAGCTGTTGACAACATTT
Organism: Craterocephalus amniculus; assembly: GCA_036024015.1. Taxonomy (NCBI): domain Eukaryota; kingdom Metazoa; phylum Chordata; class Actinopteri; order Atheriniformes; family Atherinidae; genus Craterocephalus; species Craterocephalus amniculus. Next base: position 18,486 of record JAVQJG010036251.1, read on the forward strand.
TCCACCCAGTTTGCCATTTCTGTCAAGCTTAAAATCTGAAATTAAGGCCAAAATCTTTCCTAGGTAACACACTTGTTAGCAAATCATGTCCTATTAGCATTTTGCTACAAATGGTCAGATCATAAGGACATATTATGAAAAGACGCCGCTAGACAAGAGGGAGATCATAATTAAAAGAAAAACACAATTCCTGCATGCATTTTGTGAAAACAAAGATGTCTACTTCATCTTCTTTTAAAGAAACCGTAACTCAAACATTGCACGTCACTTTTTTTCCCCACATAATTCCATACACCTTTTCTTACGGGAATTTTACTGTACTGTTCTTCAGCGCACATAGGACCACATTCGAGCTTAATTTGTGCCATGGTGTCTTCCTGTGAGCAGACCGAGTCATCTTTAAACGGCTCCATTTAAAATTCAATTTGATTATCTGCCAAATTGCTACCAAGTCTTTCCCTCTGCAGCTTGGGGATGGGCGAGGGGGGGGGTAACATTTTTAATTAGCATTTATGCATAAAAGAGAGGTCTTTGTTGCAATGCATTTGAACACAACATCCCAGAATGACCACAACTTTCAAAGAGTCATCACCCAAATGATTTCCAACTAATAGATCCAAAGGGAGTGGAGCGGTCCTGGCACAGATGAGAGTGGGAATCACAGAGGTCTTCAGTGGCATGAAAAAAAAAACCCACAGGACATGGCATGTTTAAATAATCCAAAACTTTTCTTTAATCATAGTTTAGAAAATTGGCCGGGATCTTTAGCAGGAGACAGCTGCTCTGCCCCAGAGCTGTTTAATGAGATTCACTGAGGGTTTCCCTTAAAATATTTACGCTGTCCCATGGCACGGCAATATTGTCTTAGAATGAGGAGATAAGAGCCAAGGAGGTGTGTTGAAGTTCTCCTAATCAATTTACTAATTACTGGAGCAGCAATAGGAGAGGAGAGAGGAGTCCCTTCTGGCAAGCTGTATTCTAATAAATGCTGAAAAATGTATTTACTCCCTTAGCCAAGAGGAATTCTGAAGTGGGATAACAGCAGAGAGCTGATTGAGAAAGAGCAGTGCTGTGGTTGAGGTCGCAGTCAGAGGAGCAAGGAGAGGTCTCCGAACATTAAAAGGATATCTTAGGACCTGCACCTTTGCATCTGCTCAGGGAACAGAGATGGCAGACTCCTAAAGACTTGGCATGAAAAGACCTGACTGCAACGGCTACATATCAACAAATATTAATGAGACTTCTGGCTCTTGCATAATAAAATGGGTAAGAGTGGGAGTTGTACAATGCACTGCATGGCACTGACCCCAAAATCTAAATAAAACTGAAGAGTATATAATGAACGCTTGTAATTACTTAGATAGGAGTTTGATGCTTAATATTATAGAAGCAATAGGTTGGTTTCTTTCTTAGAGCAGAAGGGCTGGAGGTCCAGACATTACAACAGACGTTAGGGTTGGGTGTTTGAAGTCACCTTTGGGCTTTCTGGTCCAGGTCTGACCCCTCCTTACAACCTCTGGGACTGAGGGCAATCCTGTAGCTGTCATATGACACAGCCCACATCTTCCTCAGGGTTGAGGGCAAAAGCTGCCCCATCTTTTCAATGTCACATTTTCTATGAGACCCTTCCCTCTCTAAGGTGTGTAGCCAATAGGATGCAGCTTGGATCAAGAAAGGTTAGAGGGTCACTATGAACTGAACCCACAAAGGGCATCGTCATAAGCTAATCACCTGACGCTATGGCAAAAGAAGACAGTGGAAGTTAAAGGGGCTTTATATCAGTATTTTAAGGCATGTCACATACACTCTTCATGATTTTGCTTTTGTGCTTTCACGCTGATATGATTTCTTAACAGAAAAAAGCAATATAAATCACAAGACTTGTGAGTCTTTGCAGTTTCTTTCCATTTCAGTCGTTTCCTCCAATCAACTTGTTTCTAACTCCCACAGTCTCTCCAGTGCGACGGAGCACATGGATCTGGGCACAGTTCCTCTGAGGATTGAGGCAAAAACAAAAACACAAAAAAACCTGTTGCTGTGACATTTTGTTGCCTCTCACCTCAACACACGCCAGTCACAATGGGCCAGTGTGTGCAGGATCTGTGTTCACATCACCATGGTGATGGCTCTCTGTCTCTTAAGGCTCCCCGAAGGTTGTTGGATAGTTGGCGATGGGGAGGAAGGGGCAGTAAGGGAGCAGATTGTCAACATTACCCTAACCAAAACGCAGGTAAGTGGGTGAAGAAGACTCACATCTACAAGCCGCTTCAATATGTAGCATAACAGCACATATAGGGTTAAGTCCACTATGAGCAAAGCATCAACTTGCAGTTAAAGAGAGAAACTGACACCAGTGCAATCAAAAGAGGCTGACATGTTGCAGGGAAAGCGTTTCACACCTAACCTTTAAAAGAGCAAAAAATAGAACAAAATGGTGTAGGTTCATGTGCAAAGGTCTGAGAACATCTGTCTCTTGGTAAATCATATTTACATGACAGAAAGGCACAGACATGGCATTACGCTGAGCAAGAAGACAAAAGGGTACGCTGGCCTTAAACCATCACCTCCAGTTTCATTTGCTCATATTTCACTGTTGTCCCATTCTTGGACAAATACGCCAAAACATTTCAAAACAAATCCAGAGAGTACTGTGACACGTGACTCATGTTTACCATCATTTGGTAAGGAGTACCCAATGACGGAATATCTGAGGGATATCTTTTCACTTCTGTAGGAAAAAATGTCCTGAACTGTCACCATTTCCAGTTCAAATAGTGGCACAGATGCAAGCTGTTCTTCAGTCTTCAGCAGTTATCTGAGATCTAGCCCTCTCAAAAATATTTTTGTGATATATAATGAACACAAGCGCAGCTGGAAATCTTATTAAGAATATACTGTTCTTAAAATTAAGAAAGTTTGGGGTAATTTATTAATAGATATTACAGTTAAAAAGAATGTGCACAATTGAGTTCTATATTAGTTTAAAAGGTTACAAAAATATTTTGAATGGATATTTTAAGGAGTAACTTATTTTTTTGTGCATGCAAACAGTTGATCCTTAAAAATATTACATTCATTTTATTTTTATTTATAATGTCTGCATGTCCTAAAGTGTAGGAGTATGCAGCCATATCACTGCTTTACTTCTTAATATTTTGTCAGAGGCACACGTGGGCTTCAGTGTTTGATGCATCAACATTACCGAAATTGTATGGCATTTCAGTTAAATTTAAAGGTCAGTGTTTTTATTTTTGTATTCTTTCAAGATAAATCCATCCATGTATTGTAACACAAATGGCTGTATCTCTTGTATATTGCAAAATGTGTAGAAATTTTATTTTCATCTTTTTTCCCCATGTCATGTAGCCATATTTTGAGTTATTTTATATGATAGCATTAGTTTAAAAAGGGGTGTGGGGAATAAGAATTCCCCTAGGACTCCTTCATCCACACCCGTCATGGCATGCACACACACACTCACACACACCTTCACAAGTGCATCTGCAATTGCAAGCTGTTTGATTAAAAGTGACCAGCTGGAGAATTTGAACATTTCACCCAAACCTAACATAAAAGAAGCCGTGATTAACATTAAAGTAATATATGTCCACATAACAGAGCAACCATAGTCCGATAATAAGGAAAAAGGGTGAAATATAAACATTTATTAACTCTTAAAGCCTGTAGCTGCCCAGTATTAGGAAAACATGCAACATGCAATATCATTGTTCAGTATTGCAACATCAGTATCACTAGCAATTAATAGATAAATGCAACAATAAATGGTGCAAATCTGAGATGCATTAATGAAGGCTGCATTCATCTTCTGGCCCTGTAGATGCTTGTTAGTTGCGAAACATGCACAAAAGGTGAAATCTCACAAATTGGAATTCAGTCTTCAATACATCTGCTTTCCCTATTTCATGATCTTGATTTTGCAAATAATCATACTGTTTTGGTGAATACGTTTGATAGCCAAAACAAGCAAACGAAAACAGGATAAATCGCCATCCTATATTGGTATTGCCTTGCTACTGCTGATATAGAATGCATCTACATCGGCAATACGGAGGAGCTCCTAATCAATGACTGCTTTCATTTGAGTTCCCTTTCTAACCTGATCTAATCTGTCCAGTGGACGACCACTGTGCAATCTTTGCAATTCCTAATGTTCTTGGTCATCAGTTACTCTACATGCGCAATGTCAAAGCTGAGTGGACACACATTCAAATTACAGGGTCAGACTAGCGCAACACATTTCCCTGTCATCATGCCTGTATTGCTTTGTTGGAGGTTGAATTATACACTGAAAATGAATAGTAACTCTGTATTGAAAATTACTTTATCTTTTCATCTTTTTTGCTACTAACGACATTCTTTGGGAACTTAGGAGGCATCCAATGTTTATTGTCAGGAGAGAACTATCACATCTGAAAAAACCTACAAAAATACAAATCTAACTCTGGAGGAAAAAGACAGAGTTCTTCTGAAGCTGAGAAGTACAATTATTCATTGAACATCTATAAAATTTTACACTTGGAGACTGCAGTCAGTATCTACTTTTTTAAAAAGGTAGTAGAAGGTAGTACAAGTAGTAGTGTTTTGTTGTTTTGTACTGTATTCTAATGTGGTTTTGACAGGAGCTCATTGATATGCCAGACATTCTTCCATTTTATCTGATTAATGATTACAAATATATTCATATTACTAATACGGTATGATTTATGGGGTGACACAAGACCGGAATGTCAACTTAGTACAGCATATATATAAGCACTGCATTGGATTTCCATTAAAGTAACATGGGTGAACAACTACTACAAGTGACTGGCAATTTGTTAAATGAGTTAATTGGTCACCATTTCATCCAATTCATTTCCAAGCTTGCTTCTGGACCACACCCAAGGAGCACTGAGTTAGACATGCACTGCAGTCAACTGTTACTTTGAGTCTAAATGCAAAAGTCGCTTCACCGCAGCTAAGGAAAAGCTTCACTAAGATTTTTAATCAAGCCTTGTTATCTCACCTTTCCAGTTCTTCCTCTAAATTATTACTGACTACACCCAGTCTGAGAGTCAAATACTGCTGTTTTCAGTCTCATGAAGATATGTTTACTGACTAAATGCCAGGTGGCGCAGGCGCTGAAAAGCTACAGGCTGGGGGAAAGGGCCTATAACCTTTACTCACTGTCTAAACGTCCCCACTTTCTCCTTGAACATCTATCCTTAACTGTGCTCCCTGTCCCAAAGTGGCCAGCTGGGAATGGTGCGCATGTGCTGACGTCCCTACTAACCTTGGCCAGTGTAAGGATTACCGTGCATTTACACTCAATGCTCCTTCTTTCCTTAAGACTTATTAAGAATGATAATGAGCTCGGAGAGGGGCAGCTTGTCCCTTTTTCAACTCCATGGAAGCTCTTCTTCCTGTCTTTTTCTCGTTGTTCACTTGTCTTATTCTTCTCTTAATCCTTCCTCTCCACCCTCTCTGCAGCCTCTCCCCTCCCTTAGTCCATGCCTCTGTCTCTGTCTTTCTCCATCGTATTGAAAGGACCCAGGACAAATTACCAAAAAGGCCATTTTCATCTATGAACTGCAGGATTTAATCGATACTTATTTCATGCCTTCAAAATCAGCCCTATATTACTGTTGTCTGTGTGATTTGTTTATTTTGCTTCGGAATATTCCTTCAGTTGAAGAGAAGGGGGGTGGGTGGGGGTTAGTTGCACGGGATGCAATTCACCTTGAACCTCTATTATATTGGATTTCTCTACTGGCTGATCAAGCATGCAAAAAGGACATTTCCCCAGCACTAAAATAAAAACAATAATGATGATTAAAAAAACATGTGTGCTCTTTGTGCTGGTGTGACCGTACGCGTTGAAGGCAGTATATTTTTACAAGGAAAACACTACGGTATAGTGGCAGTGTGCATTTGTATACAAAATCATTACACTGAGGGCATTTGATAAAGCTTATGTGCCGGCAAACAAAAGTAATGGCTCCTGAAGCCTGTCAAACGCCGCCTGGGATTGCCGATGCTTATTTGACGTCAAAACCTGAGGTCCACAGCCAAGGTCAAACAGAGGAGGAACACACAGGAGTTTAATTCTACACACCCCCCTGACAGATGAAGATGAGTACTTATGAGACACGAGGCATTTCACTGACTGATACAGATGTATGCTACAAGTACGTAGGTGGCATCAAACACTGATAAACCAATGAGATTCTTAACCAGTTTAGCGAACAAGAGGGGTGGCGCTACAGGCAACCCTTCAAGTCTATTTAAGAGTAAAAAAAATAAAAAATTGAACCCCAAAGAGGGCCAACCCAAAACACTGAACTAGACACAAATTAGCAGAAAATACATGATAAGCAGCTCAGCTTTTTCATCTCGTGAAATTTTCACAGCTTTACTTTCACTTAGAAACACTTCAAAAGGAGGAAGGTGGAGGAGAAAGCAAAGGATGAAGAGGAGGCAGTTAGTTTGACAGATGGATACTGCAGCGTTTCATCAATGCTGAGGAGAAATGAGACCCTGTACCACCGGTCTGACAGCGAAGGCTGGATGGTGTCCAGTTAGAGATGGACCTCCGGACAGCAGACACATGCCATCACATTCCAGTGCTACACTGAGGGAGCACACAGGATGAGAAGCTGGAAACTCCTTCTCTTTACAGCTCTCTTTAGGCACACTGTGCAAAAGTGCATGCACAATGCAACGCACCGAAGTGCACTGTTGTTTCTTGCAGTGTCACCTGCTGTTGGTTATGATTTTTGGTGACCTCATGAAATAAAAGGCATCACGAGAGCAAACTTACCTTTAGACGGGCTACTGGTTACTATTCAAAACACACAGAATGCAGGCTGATTTCATGTCTAAACATGTGTTTTTAAGCTTGCCTGTGTAGGTGCCAAGTGTGTGCTTGCTTTGCATGCATGAATACATCTGCAACAGTTAGGCTGAACAGCTGCTGCATCATGAGGATATCATGAAAAAATACTTCAAAAGCACACACTGTGTGAATAATGCATCTCTTATTTTTTTCTTTCTTTCTTTTTTCCTCTTTTTACAAGATAAAATGATCTGATCTTGAGATGATTTGTTAAACAAATCAAACCACAAAAAGGACACAAGAACTAAAAAGCTGGAGGAAAAAAAAGGTTCATGTTTACCTTATGTTGTACTAGCAGTGGCATTTTAATATAGAAGATGGCTTTCCTTGAATGATCTGTTTAACCAAAGACAGGAGGGAGAGGAAAAAAAGCATAATTAATTACTTTTGTGAGCTATTGCACAGGAGAGACAATAAACCTGCCTGGTCGCCATGGATATGACATATTTGCTCTGAAAACAACACAATAATTAGCAAAGGAGAAAGATCCGGCGAGAATATGAAAAATCCGGGCTTAAAGTGCCAGTGATCTATTCCTGTCCTCATCTTCATCCCTGAGAATAATAACAAACAGTGGAAAGCACACAGCAGACATTCATAAATGCACAGGAGAACAAACCATGACCCTTTGCAAAAAATAAAAAAATAAAAATCATGTTAAACTAAATCTCATATCATAGGAATGTTTTGTAGAAATGACAACAAAACAAACATGCACAGTTCATACATTGTTTTAACAGACTGTTTTACATTAGGTGGAAGTCAGAAAATCTTTTACACTCACAGGGGCATTAATGAAAATATATTTAAAAGCAAATACATAAATAAAGTGGTGCCAGTTTCCATGATATTTTGGACAAAATGACAAGATAATTAATAATTGTCAGTGGTTCAGTTTTAAGATATACATTTGTGCTAATTAGTTCAGGATATACTCAGAGACAAATGGCTCAATTGCACGCGCATGATAAAGATATGATTTTTTTTTTTAACTCGGTGACAATCTACAACAGCATTTACTTCCCCAAAACAGGCTTTGAAAATTGATTACATTTATAGTAGTTCCCCTATTTACAGTAAATGATGCTGTACGGAGATTACTACCTGTTTAGGGGCAGCCAAAAGAGTTTCACTAAGTTTTTCTTGACTAAAACTGGGACTTTCGGCGCTAAAACTGCAGTCAAAAGTCGCTCGTTTGTGTGGGGTTTTTTGTAGTTTTGGAAAAGTGTCCTTTTACAGTAAGAGGCTATATTACAGGTCCAGCTGGCTGCTGAATAAATAATAACAACGGCACGTTTTCACCTCGTCCTTTATGCCCATTTGACAATGGAAACGATGCATTTGATCTCGCTTTGAGGGTGAAAAAAGTACGAACTGAGAAGAAAAAGTTGAACCTATATGCTTCAACTTTTAAGGGGAACTGACGCTTGACAGCGAGCGGTTTCCCTCCGGTTTTTACGCTTTTCATTTGTTTGAATTATCAAAGTTTATTGAAAGGCTGGTCCTGTCGCCGCCGCCGGCATTTCCAAAGGTACAGTAGGTTCAGTCAGACTTCACGAGTCGCTCCGGCGCTGCCGCTGTACCGAGACTGAGTCACACCGTGCCAAACGAAAAGTCCTCACATCAACTCTCTGTCCTCTAGTAACATTTTATAAAATATAAAACACTCCTCGATAATTATCTTTGTCGCTGTCACTGCTGGGGCGAGTAAGACTGTGGTGTCTATTTCTGTGTAGTGTGCAGTGAAATGAAATGAGCATGTACAGTAGTTGAGAGGAAAGGAAAACTCTTACCTGTGGTACTTCGTTGGCTTTCGCTGACTTGCAGATAAAAGGTACCTCTTTATTTACAAGAGCCGGATTGAAAGCTGTCATAATGAAACTTCCCACCTCTTTTTGTTTTGTTTTGTTTGTTTGTTTTTCAGCTTTTATTGTAGCATTTTCTAATTTCTTACGGGGCGAGTCGCCCGGAAGATCTGCCCTGGAGACCGGCTCCAAGCGGGAAGAGGAGTCGGTAATTGAATTTCTCGGTTTGCAGGTGTTGCTTGGAAAACCTGTACTGGAATTTTTTTTTTTCTTCAGCTCATGTTCTAACTTATAAAAACAGCCTTTTCTCTAAATACCATGTAATGTAAGGAAGGGTTGGTTCAGATTAAGTTACATTAACAACAGTAACTAAATGTCATCTTTAAAGAATGAACCTGAAGCACAATTACATGCCAATATACAGTTTTTCTTTATTTGTCCAGGTGTTGTGACTGTGCATTATGTGTTTTTAGGCCAATAGTAGCACATAAACAAATTTTTTATCACTAGACTAACATCTGTCTATATATAATCCTCAACAGCAAAGAAGCAATGACTTTGTTAAGATTTAGTTTTCTGAATTAGAACTGAAATCCTTAAAATAACCTAAAAATATGAGAAAGCTCACAAAATATTAGCTTAATCTACAATAAATACAGAATTTTCAAAAAAAATCTTTAATTATTGCTAAGCTGGCTGCAGCTGGAACAAGTTTGTTTTTCTTAGATCACACACATCACACTTAACACTCCACCAAACTCATCAGGCTGGGGATGTAGGTCAACTGGGTTGCAACATCCAACCAACACAAGTCTTCTTTCATTGCACTGAAGGCAGCTCCACCGACACTTCAAGGAAACAGATCTTTGTTCTTAATTTTGAGTTGGCAATCACAAAATGATGCTATTTTGCTATCACCACCCTGATTTGGAAGTTCTGGCAGCATGGTCTGGACACAGGTGAAGTTATTTCTCCTGCCGTGTCCTGCAGGTTTAATTTGGAAAAGTTGTCATTTTCATATTTCCGCTGATGATTCAACAAAATTGAATGCATCATTTTAAGACACAGCTGAGGCACAGTGGTAAAAAAAATCTACAGATCATGTGCGAGGTACACATGGACACCCTATTTGGACATCTTGCCCACTGCAGATAGAAACCAACATATTGCCTTGAATCTTCTGTTTGACTTAATCAAAGTATTTATATTTTGATTAATGCAGCTTTGCCAATGACATGTGATACCACTCATCAGGTCTTACAAATTGAAACATGTTTTTTCTTGATAAAAATTTATTTTTTCCAATGCTGAAACGCAATACATTTTTCTTTAGAGAATCATGCACCATCCATAAAGCTGATAATCAAATGACCCGATGATGGCATTTTAACTGAGACTTGGTTGCAGTGAAGGAGAAAACCAGATATTCAGAAGGAATATGCTCTTCACAGATGAAGATGGTCCCATACTTTCCAGTCCATCAGAGGGCCAAAATAGAGAACCCTATGCATCCAATAGGGTCCATTTTAATTCACCACTTAACCTTATGCACACTGTTGGATGATGGTAGAAAGCCAGATTATCTGGTGAGAACCCATGCATTCAGCACATGGAGAGAGGGACCTTTTTGGTGCAAACAGTGTTGAGCACCTCATGCAGCCCTTAAAATAATGCTTTAAGTAATCATTGATATTACTCATTAACAAACACCAAATTTAATTTTTCCTCATTCCATTAAAAATGTGCTTTTCTGTTGGTACAACACTAATGTCACCTCCTCTGTTTGTTTTTTTTTCCCCTCACACCTTTCCCACCAACATACATACATCAATAATTTACTGTGAAATATTCTGAGCATGAGACTCCTTGAAGCTATTCCAGGAGCAAAGCCCAAAGGAATAGCGGGGCTGTGATAATGTATTTTAAACTTGAACTTTCCTTATCTAAATTCTGCAGTCTTGTGAACTATTGACAAACAGATTATTGCCAATTAGCAGTTTTGTGATGTGTCATCCTATACATAATAAAGAATCAAGAGGATCAATAGCAAAGTCAACTAACAAGGTAGTGCTTTAATGTCTACCCTTAAGGTTTGGGATTCAAAGTCCTTTAACCCACTATTTGGTTTATGTCCAATACTTATGGTACTGGTTGACTGATCCGTCATCTCATCACTACTGGATTACCATAATAGAGAACTGTCAACTTTTGTCTATCAGTTAAACCCAATTTTTTCACATTTTTGTTTTTTTATTCATTGTTAGGCTGAATAATTCTACTGAAGGATCTCTTTTAAAGAGGATCATTTGAAATGGTGGTAGTACTATCTATCTATCTATCTATCTATCTATCTATCTATCTATCTATCTATCTATCTATCTATCTATCTATCTATCTAT
>JAVQJG010036275.1:0-18536 GCA_036024015.1 Craterocephalus amniculus
GTTTTATGCATGTTAGGAACTTGTTAAAAAGAAAAAAGGAGGGTGAAAGCAGCACATGAAAATTACGCAAGCAATGATCAACTTAATGCAACAGCACCAGTGCACGTAGGTTGGATATATTGGTCATCAAATGAGTATCCTGTCCTTTACATTTATGTGTTAGAAGCAGAACAGAAATGAGAAAATGTGAGAATTTAAGCTTCTTTGAGAAGGTCTTAATAATGATAGACAGGCTGGATCACGGTATCTCATATTCAATGCATACTGGGATGAGATTAATAAAAAAATCTAAAGTTTAATTTTATAACAGAAGGAAATATTTTAAATACAACAAAACAACCATAAAATACAGTGTGCTGTGGATTTTAAATTGCATTAAAATAAACATAAACAACAGGTCAAGTAGGTTTATGGGCTTTTACTCAGACCCCGCTGATATATGTAAAACAGCACAGCACAATCGCAAAGGGCTCAAACACAGGCGATCATCATCCATCACCTTTAACCAAATGGATACTTTTCATGGCATCAGCCATTATAAACCTTTATTCCTAAGATAAACTACATCTACATACATTCAAGTAAACCCAGAGCTCAGTGATATAACATATGGAAAAAACAATAAGCAATAACACGAGTAGGTGATGACTTCACTTCCCTATTTGTTGATGATTTGTCTGCTCTCTCTGCTGTTAGTTGCCTCAGGAATATAGAATTTCTTTTTTTGTAGTCACCAAACTCAGCTGGATTTGACAGCCAGGATTTAAACCACATATAATGCATCCTTTAGGTATTAGCCTCCATTGTTCTGTCATCCTCAGCAGCCATTTCTGCACCAAATCAGTGGTGTGGTTTTCATTCTCATTCCTCACTTCACTTGTGAAGACTATCGCTTCTGTTAATTCTAAACCCGAAAGCTTAATAGAAGACAACAAAACGAATGAGAAGATTGTGTGTAGACCTCCATCTTTATTCAAGGCAGAAGGAGAGTGCTTTCGAATTAGGATACACTGCTGGTTTCCTCAAAACTAAAAAAAAGAAAAGCTGTTTTCTAAGATGATAAACTGCCTACCTTTGAAAGTCCAGTTGATAATCAGTTCACAAGTTCGATGGCTTTGCAAAGCACTTAAAACAAAGCAGCGCACATCGGCTGAGTGGGCAGAAGGGGCAGGAAAGGAGGAGAATGTGTGTTCAAAGCCGAATGTGGATAGCTGGAAAAAGAAGAAGGATGCATACGACAACAACAAAAGCCTTCTGAGGATGCACACATGTCACGAGTTCAGGTTATGCACATGGAAGAGATAGAAGAGAAAGGCAACAGAAAAGCAGGAGGAGGGCTGAAGGGGCTGTTGTCTCTCAGACAAAAAGGTCAGAGAGAGAGAGGATGCTGCATGAGCTGACAGGCTGAGAGCATGCAGCCAGAGGGTAATGACTACTTGTGATGGACACCATATGCAATCTGGTCGTCAAGACACCAGCACTTTCCCTGCTTGCTCTACTTCATTTTCTTCATATGCTGTATGAGAATCCAAACAATCAACAACAGTAATGCAGCACATGGTGGTTTAGCTCTGAATAACAGGAACTTCAGTTTTACTGAGCTTAAATTATGCAGAATTAAGGACTATTTCTAAATGTTCTTTAATTGTAGTCAATGCATCCTCAGCTGTGTGGAATATTTTCTCAAAGCAAAAAACACCCATTTTCTGCTCTTCTTCACTGTCTGGCCATGAAAATCCCAATATTGCATCTAAAAGTACTTTTGACAGCATGTAGTATGTTTGTGATTGTTTGTGAAATTGTGATTTGCCACAGCCATCAACATTCTCTTCCCGTCCACCTGTCTGCACCGTCCTACTGGGAGAGCACACAGTTTTTTAGAAGCTGACACTAAAGACTTTATATTCTCAGAAACCAAATTCACAAAACATCACATTCTGCATTTTTTAATTCACATGTATAGCTTCTTGCTTAAGGGCGGCGCCAACAACTCTAACCCCTTGAGACTGCAGACCCTAAAGGACTTTTTTTAAGTATGAAAGCTATCCAACAATGTCTTCAAAAAGTCTTTTCATCCTCTTTCTGTGTAAGTAGCTTTCTGTTGGCTCCAGAGGTCAGCGAACACTTCATTCTAGGTGGGACATATGATCCTTAAAGCATTTTCTCGTACTCTCTGGTGTATCTCTGAGGAAAGAACTTGCTTGAAGTAAAAGGCGCTGGATGGTGAATTTTTAATGGCCAATATAACGACAATAGATTAGAGTGCGGAAAAGCTGACAGCCAATTAAATCGTCCATGCTGTAACGCTTAAAAATGATTCAAATGTGAGCTGCAAATACTTAGCACACAGTGACATTATCTCCACGTCTAATGAAGTGTCTGTGCAAAACTGATGTGCATCACTGGGAATCTGGCAACGAAATTCACAGATTCTGTTTCTAAAATGTCCCATTTGCATCCATTACTCTGTGTTTACTCTGGGTGGATTTTCTTTATTGTTTTTTTTTTTGCTGTCTTCTGTCATATTTTCTTTTTATCTCTTGGTTCATTTCATAGCATAGAAGGAGTTATAAACCAAGCTGACATTTATTTAAAAATGTTACCTTCAACTAACAAACCACAGCTTAGCCAGAAAAACCCATGCACACATATCCTTGAATTACCTGGAGCTTCCTTTTGGACAAATTTGTCTTAGTAAGAGAAATGAAAGGAGCATGAGACCTTGACAAAAGAACGTTTATGGCCAAAATCAAGCGTCAGTTATTTCAGAGCAGCTCTCATATGAGTTGTTTCATTTTTAAGGAATGAATTCAGCACTGGCCAATAAAAAGACATAGATTCAGGCTTTTTAAGAGGAGGGATGATGGAAAGTGTCACAAAAGATCAGAAGCATCCACAGTTTGGTTTTAATGTTTTTATGTCGTCATGTTGCTAACCAAGTCATGTGAATATATCACAGTACATAACAAACAAACATTTCATCGTGAGTGACTGAAGGATTGGTATAAGGTAAACAGGTATACAGTAGCTCTTTAGAAAGGTAATAGCTAAACATTTTTATCAAAGTTAAATAAAGTAAATAAAGTTTTTATTGAAGTTTTTCATTGATGTCGCTTCTTCATTTTGCTCTCAAAGTGTATCGATGGGATATTATTACTATTATTTGCTCAAGAATCTTAGTTTTTCGTTTGTTGTTTTAACTTTCATTAATTGTTAGGCTAACAACTGGCGGTGGGGGAATTTTCCCACGCACTGCGCCTGCAGCAAACACATCCGGCACGCTGCACAGAGGAATAAACATGAAACGGGAACAATGCAAGTTGACTCATTGTCAGCTGCTTTGCTAACACTCTTCTGGGCCATTTGCACGAAGTCAGCTTTCTCCGTCCACCAAAGGTTGGAAGAGGAGCAAACAAGTGTGAGTCCGACACCTTCCGGTGGGATGGAGTTAACCTTGTAGCTATCTCCTTTGATTGCTCATTTCCTTTTGGTCAGTTCTTTCCTGCCTGCACAATGCTGTGACAGTTTACACATAGCCATAAGGATAAACAGGCAGAATGTCTTTGAAAAGAAAAACAAAAGTTTACCAGGTAAAGGAAAAAAACAACAAAAAACAAAAAAGAGCATTTTCCAAACAGAGGGCTTTTGTGTATGTTTTTTTTTTGTAAAAGGATTTTAAAGTCCCAAAGGTAATTGTGGTGAGGGGGGCTTTGTTTTAGATCAGCTTGAAGTTAAAACACAATGCTGGTTTGATTTTTGGTTAGAAAAAAAAACAACTAAGTCCCCATGCAGAAACTTTTTAGCAGATAAAAATCAGAAAAGGAAAAGTGGGATCTATTAAAGAAACACGCAGTTCCTATTCTTCACTCTGAATAATTAGCAGGTGGTAAACAGGCGGTTACAGCACACCAACAAGGACTCACCCTGAAAATTCCTCACAGATTTAAGCAAAGACAAACTCCAAACTACATCCCTCAGATGTGTAACTTCAAGTTCAAATGTGAAATGAATCGCTCATACATACACATACATGCTGATGTTTTTTTCTTGCATCCATTAGGGCGAACAAATATACTGGGTAAAGCTTAAAAGGTTTAGGGCTAAATTTAGTATTTTATGAAAATAAATCAAACTTTCATATGAGTACATGTCAAGCAGCTGTTGAAGTGCCAGTGGTGCTGTGTGAGAAGCCTGTGTAATATCAGTGTGACGTTGTGTCTTACTGGGGTTGGGGGGAAACAGGGTGCAGCTCTTGCAGTGAATGATTTCCTTTATAACCGGTACGTCCTGGGAGACGGGCGGAGGCACCATACCGAGGCCAGGCATCATCGGGTTCATGGGGGTAATTCCAGCCATCATGCCAAGGTTTGGGTCAAAGTCTGGAGGCAGAAGAGAAATATGGATGAGGTTAAATAGCAACGGAAACAGGCAAACAATGGACAGAGTAATCATAAACAATGGTTTGCTCCAAACTGAACTTTGTTCTGATATTACTGTAGCCCATTCAATATTTTTTAAGCTGCATTTCAGATTGTGTGCTTATTCCTTTTAAGATTCTTCTGTCAACATCAGTGACACACTCGCAGCCCACAAATAATGGAATGCACAGGGATTCATGAATAAATCATCTCTTAAACAACATGCATATTTTAAGAAGTTTCACTGAGTCACTCTTTCACGATCACCCCTGCTGTTTGAAAGATGTACTTACAGATAATGTGGCTGGGTGAAAAACCTACATAGCCGAGAAGATTTATCTACAATATTGATTGGGGCATCAGGCTGGGAAGACCCATTCAAGACTGCACTCAAACACATGGCAATCCAATGCCACCATATGCACATTAAGTGTACTTGTGTTGCATGTGTTGTGTTGAGGATTTGAAGTTGACAGGATGTTTAATGCTTATGCACCTGTGTATGAACATGCAAGAGTGCTGCTCCCTAAAACAAATCCTTCACTAGAGATTATATTCACACTGCAATATGCTCCATGTGTGACAAACACATTCTGATGCATGAGTTAAAACCTTTTTCACAGAAGGTGGTATCGGCTGACTGAGACAAGACTTACTGTGAAAAGATGCATAAATAAGAAGCAACAGTCATGTCAAAAGGTGGATATTGAAATAGCTCCTTCAATTTGCTTCCAAAGTATAAATAAGGTTTCTGTGGACACAGGAGGATGCCAAAGGAATGGACCCCAAGTGTTCATTATTTCACAATACATTACATCAGTTGATGTACTGTCTGTGTCACACACTCTCTTAGACCAAATGAAAGATACTTTTTTAACCCTGGAGGGAAATTACAAATACAACAGTTCCTTAACAATTCCACAAAACCTATTTCTGTTTATTGTTGTAAAGTTTTTAAAGTTATTCTAATGGCTTCAATCTCTCTAGAAGTTTTATTTACAGTACTTGTTCTTACAATTGAGAAATGAGACACTACTCAAGGCGTCTAATAGGGTTAAATAAGTTGCCAATTGAAACTTATGATTGCAGTACTTGGACAAGTACAATTACCATAAAAAATGATTTTCCCTATCTGGCTGGTTTTTGGTGGAAATGCTTGTGGATAGTGTATAATAATTAAACAGACTGAGTAAAACTGAAGGTATTATATACTTCTTCACAATTATGGATTTCCAAAACAGCTTCATTAGGAATGACTTGCAACAAAGACACTCAAATCATCCTCTTGTTAACTTAAATATTTAGTTTAACCTCCCAAAATTCAAAGTGTCATGAATTATCATTTCAGAGTTTTGTGGACTTTGCTGAGTGCTTTCTGATGTGATGTATTTCTGATCTTAAGTATAACATAATTATTTCATGTAACAGCTGTAACTGTGGCTTTAACTACCAGTCTACCCATATGACAGTTGTAAAACCTAAAATTTCCTTTCTACACATATAACAAGCTGTGCAAATGCTTTAGGTCCCAAAACCAAATCTTTTAGTGCCTTTTCTTTAAAGTCACATGTAGCAGTGTTTTAACTCATGTGTGCAAGTACTGCACACAAATCTGCTCACAAATTTAATATTACAGCATTAAGTGGAGTGGGATGGAAAATGAAACATGCTCAAAACTGATTCCTTTAAATATACTGTAAATGAAAAAAATGATGAATTAAATGACAGTGAGTGAAGGAGAATAAAGAAATTTGTACGGTATTGAGGACATAGAATAGTTCCCTGGAGCAGCACGGGCTGTAACAGATATGTTAGACTGATATTACAGGCTGAAGGACAAAACTGAGGGGTAAGAAAAATTGAAGCCAGACAGACAAACGAAAAAAAAAAAGTCCTAAAAACAAGGGCAAAAAAAATGAGCATACTTAGTTATATTAAAGGAAAATGGATCTACTCATGATGTTACCATCAGTTTCCCAGCAGATGTCAAGAGTGAGAGGAATTGGGTGATAAGCACCCTTGTTGCCAGGCGATTGATGAGTTCTTCTGCATGTTAGATAAAAAAGCAACAGATTGCAGCTGGTGACAGCTAACCTGAATGCTAAATTCTTTGGATAAGAACAGAGGGAATGGAACGGTAATATAAAACAAAAACAAATCCAGCTTTTGTGGATTCTAAAAGAAAATACTGTAAATATATCTTGGAAAGCATACTTCTGGAAATCAGGCTACTATCTGACTGCTGTTTGAGTGGTTTAAGAAAGATTTATGCTCATAAGCTCTCATGTTGATGCAAAGCAAACTGGATTTTAGCGCACATGGAGAAAATGATCTGGTTACATCAGGGTGCTATTTCACTGCAGTGCAGCTCATTTTCCAACTGGAGAGTGTTGGTGTGTGCGGCTATGCGTGTTCGCTGCATATTTATCCTCAGCCATTAAAAGCCTGAGACCTGAAGCAAGTATGTGGCAGAGCTGTGTGTAATAAAGCAGATTATTTACTTCTTCCAAAGCATTTTTAGCTTCATCAGACTATCAGTTTCCAACAAAATAGCTGAGAGATATGTTTCATCAGTGACGAGAAAGTATCAAGTCCCTCCTGCAATACAACTCATATAATGTACGCCGTCAGTGGATACAGATCAACATGGAGTTTTCTGCAGATATTCCAATGCTTACTGTTACAATCTATTATGTGCCAAACTTGAGTTTTAAAATGTTTGGATGAACAAGGTGCAACTTCTGTTTCAGCTCATGCACCAACATTTTTTCCATTTAGTCTGCAACTGACACAATGGTAAATATCACAAGTGACAAATATCACAAAAGCGTGCCTGCAAACATTCTGCCTGGTCTGTGTACATACTTGCTGTGAACTACCAAAGCACAATGTGGCCAAAATGGTGGATACTGCAGGGCACCACTAGGGGGAGTATACAGCACTTTTACTCTTAAAGTTACAAGCTGCCGGTCCGTTGTATTTCCCGCTTTTTTCCAACTATCAGTTGAAAATGGACTTTAAACAGACTAGTACGCAACGCCAAAGATACACCCTGACTTTCAAAAAGTTGGGGTAGAATATTTCGAAAATGTAAATGATGAACAACAGCATTGCTTTTTTATACTGATGATATCACACTGTGCCAGATTCTAAACAACAGGTCCTAGTATGAAGGCTCATGAATATTTATGAAGTATGAAGACTTCAACTAATGGTGTCACTATACAGGGCCATACAAATGACTGTAGGTCCACACCTTGTAATGGTCACACGTTGTCGCCACCTCAAGGCAAAGAAGGGTAAAGACACTCAAAGTTGTTTTAAAAATTATTTCTTCAACAAGAAAGTTCAAAGTTAATATACTGATCACAATCAGAACATAAATTAACCTACATTGCCAATTTTCTTTCATGGTTTGTCTTTTTAAGTGGCCAAAAGGACTACATGGCCTTGTACTGTGAGTAATATCGGTTCCACATAACAGCAATGTCCTGAATTTAATTAGGCCTGGGTCATTTGTTGCCCGTCATCACCTTGTGCTTTCTCCCCACTATTGTAATAGCAACACAAAACAATTGTGTGTTGCATGGGATCAATAAGATTTCAAAATCGATATTGAAATTACATTTAAAATATAGACGACCGTGCGAGGCTCGAACAAGGTTAAGAAGCAGCTGCTGCCACCAAACAATGGGCAACACATTACCACTAATAGAAAAAGTAAAACAATAAAAGAGTCTTTTATTACTCACTCAGTCACCACTCAATACTAAAGGCAATAATGGCCAACAAGTACTTAAAGTCCTAGTCGTCACTTCAAGAACTAGATATCTAAAAGGTGTCAAAGACAAATTGATATGAGCACAGAAACACTTCTCTAAGTATATATCAATAGATGTACTGCTGCACGACACTGTTGCACTTACAAACATTCCCTTGGTTCTTATTATACATTTAGTCTAACTGACAGCTTCTGGACAGAAACTGCATCAATAAGTTGTACAGTATCTAAAATAATTAACTATAAAAAGATTGGACTTTTATCGATTACAGTCAGCTCATTAATCCAGTGTTTAATCTGACAATTACAATTCAAAAGCTGGAAATAAACAATAAAATTTATAAAAAAGAAAATGAGCTATTGAGGATAATAATGATAATGAATAAAAGCAAAGACAGTATGGCTGTGCCCACCTCTTTCAGATAGAACCTGTACTGTAAGCCAATTTTCTGTGCCCTCATTGAGAGAGAGGAAGGATAGACTCTCTCTGCCTAAGTAGAAACTCCACAGAGAGGAAGAGAGCAAAAGGCTCCTCTTGTAGAAGAACAACAAAAGAAACCTGGGGCTGGGTCCACCCACACATGGCCACACATCAGTCTGATCCGTTTCACGGTGCTTGTCTATGAGCTTTACTTTCTACTTTCAGTCATGTTGAAACACAGATATTCACAAAGATCCTTTTGCCAACACAGTTTATACAGCTTCAATGTACAAGTGTATGCGTTCACATAGCTGGTCACGTTCTTCATCCTTCTACCATTTATTCATATCAATCACATCCTACACCCTGAAGATTTGTTCATTATATTTTGAGCAGCCTGTCAATCAAGACATTTGATATAAGGATGAAAAAAAACCAACAATCCGATTGTGTGATGCTCCAAGCCATTAATGTCATCTTCCACTCTCCTCGCCCCCTTTCCCTTCCTGATTTTGAGGGTAAACATCCCTCCTAGCAGTCTGCGGTGGGTGGGAGGTTGAGGGAAAGACATGATTGCCATGAGGCATTGCGAGATAATATTCTCTAATGAGGCATGCTAGCCATGCCACCTGGCACCTTACCAGTGGTTGCTTCTCTCAGTCTCTGCCAAGAGTCAGCCTTGTTGCATTTTTCGTATGAGCATCTCCAGCTACTTATCTTTTACAGCGACTCCTTTAACTACTTGATAAGGAGAAAAACTCTTTTCTGTTTGTAAAAGTTACACAATCTCCTGATTTCATGACTGCAGAATCCACAATCTTTGTCTCACACCTCAAAAATCTCCATTATACATCCACACAATAAAAATATCTACCATATGATGGGTCAACATATCTTCTGTGAATACAGTAAGGAACACTCCCAAAAAATCCCATTTCAGTAATCAGAACTAAAGCTCCATTTTCTTCCTGACAAACTATACCCTGGAGGCAGGGGGACTCTCGTGTTCTCCATGATGTCCACCTACATGCAGCCAAAAAACCTCTGGCATCAATCCAGCACATTTCCTGAGCAGTCAGCAGAGAGGGACAGTGCTTTATGTCCAAGACTTGAAAAATGCTGACGGCAGAGGAATGCCAGTCATCTAATGTATATCCAGATGTTAATCCAGGTGAGCAAACACATTAGCACGGCTGGATTCTTACTCCTACATCATACAAGAATCACTGTTTGAGGAAGTAATGAGGTATGGCTCCTGGTGTTCACATATTCCGCTGTGAGTACAGTGATGGTGGGTTTGGGGTGGCTGTGGGGAAGAGATGAGGGCGAGTAGGCTGGAACACACAAAGAGATGCTTGTTTATTCAGTGAACACTTGTCGGGCCCTGGAGGCTGCTTATCTATTCTCAGTGTTTGAGCATGTGTGCATTCATCCAAAACTATGTGCATCTAAATAAATTCTGTTAAAGTTGCAAATACATGAGAATGAAAACAGATTTTTCCTAAGGTGGAATGGAGGGTAGGTGAGAAATATTTATCACTTCTGTGTCTTTCTGTTACCTGTCTGAGATGCTGTGGTAATATTTGGCTCCACTCTGAAAGACAAGTCAGTACTGATTGTAAATGCTAAGGCCTCAGCAAGGCCTGACTGTAGCATTGTTGAAGGTTCTTAATGGACTGCTGTTTCGTTTTTGTTGCTTTGGAAATTAAAGTAATAAAAATACGTATTTTTTTTGTATACCAGTGACAAAATAAATCCTTCACATATTGTTTTATCTTTATCCCATTAAATTGTCTTCATCTTTTAGCCGTCAGTGTGTGATAGCTTAAACATCACATGTGGAAAAACTTTCATGCATCTCTTTTTTCATTTATTAGGTTGTGTGTTGTTGAACTGTTGTTCACTTCTTCAACTGGAACACACTCAAATTGTCTAATTTCTGAAATTCCAGGAGTAAACAATCATTAGGCCTTTCAGAACAACGGCTTTAGAAAGGACAACATGAGAGCTGATTAGAAATAAGTACAGTTCAAAAGGTAAACTACTTTAAATAAAGAACAGTTCTTAAGAAGTTCACTGGAAATCAGGAACTGGATTTACAATTTCACCATTTAAAAAAAACAAAAACAACACTAAGCATACTATTAAATGAGGAAAAAAACCCCAAACAAAACAAACAAAATCAAACAAAAAACCCAGCTTCTTGAACAAGACGACAGAGCTGAGATGCTACTCTGTAACTCAGGGACAGAAGCAGAGCTACCAGAAATGACAGGAAAATGCATCTCAGCATATTTTATTTTCAGTTCATTTTGCTTAGGTGCTGTGAAAAAATGCTGAGGCGTTGCATCCAAGTCATATAATGATTTTGCAAACACTGCTGTTTCCCTTTTCTCCTGCATCATGTTAGATTGTTTGTGACAGCAGCAGAAGAAGTGACAAGACTATTTTAAAAAGAAAAAAAGATTAAATGTGGCAATTTGTAATACTTTAAACAAGAAAAAATAAAACTTCTTCGGTTTTATTTTCTACAAAATAGTAATTTTGATCTTTAAAAATGGAATCCCTGGATATAAACCCATGGAGACAACTTCAGCCATGCAATCTTTTAAATGCCTATTCTAAAATGATAGGGCTCATTTTTGTCTCTCATTCTGCAACATTATTACTTAAAATACTTCAAATGCCTCTTGTTTAATCGAGAAAATGATAGATAAACATTTAAAGAAGCCACAAGCCATGTATGATGGGTTATACGAGTATAGACTTCAGATCAAGCCAAGTGTATAAGAACAGTAACAAAATACACCATCAAGGTTAATAAAAACCTTGCATTTGCAAAAAAACGAAAGGAGGAACCCTGCAGCAATACATCTGCTCCTACTTATAGCTTAGATGTACACGGACCAACACGGAAGGCTGGTGAAATACATGGAGGTTAAGGTTTTTCTCTCTCATTCAGACACATTGAAACCAGATGTTTTTCCTGCTGATTCAGTTCATACTATTTCTTGGATTTTACTCACCACACCGCAGACACCCTGTGGTCAGTAACTTTGTTATTGTCATGATCACTAAAATGTCTCTACATCTAATTGAAACCATGCAGCTTAAATCAATCATGAGGAATAATACATTCTTGTGGGATTTTTGAACCTCTCTGACCTAATATAGAGGGAGCAGAGACAGAAGCACTCTGCTATCCAAGTCCATGGGTTTCTAAATCTTTTGTAACCACAGGAACTCCATCTATTTTATCCTTTACTGAACAAAAGTTTCCTTTGCTATTTACATTTCTGGTGACTACACAGTTAAACATCTGCTGCTCTATATTCACCAACAGGCTGATGTTTATAAAACTGACTGCACATAAACTGCAGAACAAGGCAACTTCGAGAAACTGACCCTGTTAAAGTTGAGAAGCAGAAAATTCAACAGCAGCTATTAATAGAGCAGAGCACACAATCGATATTTTCTCCAGAGATACAATGGATGCCACCGTCCCTGTCACATGTGGGTCAGATTCCTTACAGCCAACTGTCCTGAGGTCTGGCCTGCAGATCAATGATGTTTTGTGGAGGTTGCTTCCCGACTGAGCTGCACTTGGCCCCTTAGATGATTTGAGTTTTATTGCTCCCAGGAGTTTAGTCTTGTCCACACCCTATGACATCATCAGGCCAAGTCTCCAAACTGCTCCGTCTGTTATCTCCCCCCACCCAACAACGTGAACTTAAATGATGAGTGGATAACTGGATGTGATACTTGGTCCTGCTTTCTTTGTTTTCCTTCATTATTGCATCAGTCACGTTACAAATGACAACATAACGGTTTGCATTTATCTCTGTTTGTCACAAGTCAAGTCGGTTTCATTTCCATATCCAAAATCCTAAATATGCCTCAGAGGGCTTTTGAAGTATGCAGAAACTCCCTGACCTGGGTGTTCAAATTCAATTTAAGTTTCCTCTGGAAAAATCTTCCCTCTCATTTATTTGAGAGGAACCAATCCATCAATGCAGGCTGCTCTAGCAATATAATATGGGCCCCATTCCCCCAAAAAGGTTTAACCAAATTCAACTTTGGTGGCAATGTGATACCACTTCATCTGTTATGGTGTTGCACTGGCCAGCTGCAGTTGATTACACAGAGACCGCAAGAGAGATATGCTCCATCATGTAGGACATAAACTGATTGAATAAATGCCCTAAATGTAAATTGAGCTTCAGTGAAATTAATGTATAACAATGTGGCCCCTGTTAAAGTGTGCACCTTAAATAAAAACCTGTAAAACAAACCTAACATCCTGACTCATGTCTGTGCACGGAGTCTCATCTCCTCTAACACAAACACAAAATATCTTTCTGATATAAACCTCCTTGCTCCATCCATCTACAGAAACACAACTGTCATCATTGTAGATGTGCACAAGCTTCTTTGAGGCTGCAGTGCCGAAGGTTGTGCCCACAGTGGTCCGTTTATCCAGCTGTCTGCCTAGATAAATCCACCTGGCTGGAGGCAGGAAAAGCCTGTCGCATGGGGGAAAAAAAAACGTAACAAATGCAATACAAGCTCGCAGTAGATGACACAACAGCACACTTTTATGTGCAATAAAAAGCAGTTGGGGACCGGCAGCGTCTTTTATTAAATGAACCTGAAGCTGACACAAACCTTTCTACTTAAATCTGCATGCACCAAATACATGACTAAATGTGCGGCTGCACAAAAATCAAACGGGCAAATACAAAGAGTGACAGCGAATCCTCCCCTGGTGTTTGGAGGTGAAACAAAAAAGAAAAAGATGATGTACTGTCATGATGGGGAATCAATAACTAATCCACCTGGATTACTTCAAAGCCAAAGGTGCCCTGAGAACAAATGCTGCCTGACAGGCTAGCATAAGACTTTGTGACATTTGAATGTGTGTGTGTGTGTTTGTGTGTGTGAGCATCCTTTGTGTTCAGCTTTCATAGAGGAGGTTATGATGAAACAAGCGCTGAGTGTAGAAACTACAAAAACGCAAAAACAGACAGATGCAGGTGGCGTGCTCTCATCCTGAACTCAAGAGTTCATGCATGTAGTCAACGTCACAGATGGAGGGAATTAGTGCAGTGGACAACAGCAAACTCGTGTGTCCCCACGACACTATTTTAATGGACATATTTGATATTTTTCCAAAAAATTCATACATACAGGTGCTACTCAGAAACTTGCATGCATTTCTGTAACTTTAGTTCAAAGATGAAATGTACATACATAGACAAATAGAATGCAAATCAATATATTTCAGCTTTTATTTGTTTAGATTTTGTTGATTAGGATTTTCAGCTTCAGAAAACCTCAAATTAAAAAACTCAGAAAATTTGAATATTGCTTGACATCAATAAATGGATTTTAAATACAAAAATGTCATCTGCACCTAATATATAAAATGTGTCGGTTTCACCTTCTAAATTGAATTGCCTGAATAAACCAAATTTTAGTACTTGTAGTTTTCCCTTTTTTCTCCCTCCCCATACAGTCTGAACAAAGATACATATTCACTTGTGTGGTAGATAAATGAAGCAATAATGAAGCCCCTGTATCCCACCCACTCACCCCAGTGGCGACTCTCTCTATGAGCCTCCCACCCAGGGTCTCTCAGAATAAATGAAGAAGGAAAAAAACAGGAAGCTTGTCCGCTCTGCACTCTGTCTGTAACCAACTGATGCCTGCCTCCCATGCCTGCAGTGTTTCGCGATTGGACCCATGCACATGAGCCACAGACCAGTCCATTGACACAATTTCAAGAAATGAGTTGGCCCAATGCTGCCGAGCCAAGCAGTGTGTGACAGTTGCCACCTGAGGGCTCCCATTTTCTTGGCTGCTGCGAGACCTACAGACTGCCTCACCAAAATATCCCTTGTGATACTCATGAGAAAAGCTTCTTTTGACTTAAATGATAAATGCAAATTAACAGAAGTGTGAGAAGTAACAGTTACATTGCTGATACTTATATATATTATAATTACCACTTTGTTTGGATAGTCTGGGACATTATTAAGAGCTTGAGTGAGTGGGCCGTAGCTCTGGGAAGAGCAGACTGGAAAAAGGAAAAGACCGGAAAATTCATCCCTCAGGTTATCCACACAGAGAGTCAGAACTGTCTGTTATTTGCATCTCCTACTTCTCTATCAGTGTCCAATCACATCTAACTCGTCCACTCATCATCTTCCTGAATCTGCTTCTGGAAACTGAGGAGTCGGCCTGGTTAAGACTTCAAGGCCTGCAAATCCAATGCAGACCCACACACACAGTTCAGATCCAGGGAGGAGCTCTCAGAGGTTTTCCCAGTGAGTGGACACAAACTAATGGGGCTTGACGGATATCCGTCTCACTATGCTGTTTGTTTATTGCATCTGTCCAGACAAATTACACCTTTATTTCTTCAATTAGTTCATCAGATCGGTAAACTTGCAGCAGAGCTCAACCAACATTTAATCTCATGGCGTCTTGTTGGAAACTAATTTGCAGTTTAGCACTTCTGAGTAGCACTCATGATGGTTTCCAAGCAGAGACAACAACTCAGATTTTTCTAAACATATGCATGTATTTACACACTTTGGCACTAAAAGCACCCATTAGTGTTAGAAGGTCTGTTGCCAAAGTGAGCAGCATATCCGGGGCAACTAAACTGTGTGCAGACAAGTGGAAAGTCTTCTGAAGGTGTCCAAAACGGCCAAGTCAAAAGTCAAAGATCCAAATAAACTTGTATTTGTGCACCAGGTTGTTGGCATGACTTTTGGGTAAAACTATCTGATGAAGTAGAAGAGCAGTTTAATTGACCTTCCTCACAGCAGACATCTCAACTTACTAAATAAAGGTGCAGCTAATAACATCACTAATTGCTGCGTTCTGTGTTCACCACTGCCCTTAAGTTGTGTATACTGGATCCATGGCATGGCCTTCATTAGAGTTATTAGTTACACCACTGCTTTTCCTGCTACAGAGTGAAACGGCTGCTATGATAAGGTCTTCAGCAGCAATGAATGAAGTTCAAAGGGACGGTCTCTGCAGGAGACCATCAGCCCCTCCATCAAACACACTGCAGACTAGCAAAATGTGTTTCTATGCAACACAGAGCCTCTGTCTTTATTTATAAATACATTTTAGACCTGTGGTGTTTAGTCTTTTAATTGTACTCCTGTGGTTTGTTTAATTAAGTAGATGTGAGTAGTCAGGCTGTATCTGGATTCTGACCAACACGGCCAAGTTGTTTCTAACTGGATCCGATCTGAACCAGTGTGAGGTGTACAGCTCCCAGAGCGGAATCTGCTTCCAGTTTTCTTGGAGCTAGCTGGAAAGTGAATAAGACCCTGAACTGGTCGAACAGAGTTCATTGCTCTCTTGATATTTGGACGGACAGAACTTTTAGGGCCTCCTTCCTGTGTTTACTTTCTGGGTTTCGCCTCAGACACGTGAACAGAACAGACATTTTTACATGAATGCATTTAGGTTCATTTTCTAAAAGAGATTGAACCAAGGAGAGCACAAGTTTACATCTCATTCCCAGATATGAGGCTGAAAGAAGAAAACCTGCTTACATAAGGCAAATTTTTTTTAGTTCCATCCTTATGAAATGTTTTCTCTGCCACCTCTCTTTCCTTCATAGAGAGGCTTATATTCACCATGTTAGAAATATGCCATGCTTGTGTCCATGCACTTCCCTTAATATTTCTTGAGGACAGCATTTGGAAGACTGCTCATTTCCAAGTGTCCACAGACACACATGCAGCTGCGCACACACGCACACAAGCCTGGCAGATTTCAAATAGGAAAGTGCATTTCAGCTAAGAAGTGGGAAGTGATTTATAAAAGGCTTTAGGGAAAAGCTTCTACTGAGGAGAGAGAAAGACGTGGCAGAATGACTCCTCAGAGATGGAGAGTGGGAGGGTGCAGCTGAACCTAATGTTATAGATAGCAGAGAAATCGTTATAGCTCTGGGTATTGTACTGCTACGTCCTTACATAGTACACGAACTTCACGAGTGAGGGGGAAATTAACAAATGCATAATCTCAGTGGTTCCACACTGTTGAACAGTTGCTATTAATTCCCCTGACTGTAGCATTAGAGTGTAGGAGCTCAGAAATGAAGAAAAACTGTTAATTATTTGGTTTTGGAGAAAGAACTATGGTTCCCAGCTAAGAGCAGTCAACTCATCACAGCTCGAAACACATTTCTGAGTAGACGTGCACTGGTGCATATGGCAAAAATATGACTTATACCAGATATAACTGAGGTGCACAACCCAATTTATGAGATATCACCCTTAAATTTAATCCTATGAAACCTCATAAACATGTTAAAAAGCCAAAACATACATAAAAAATGTTTTTTAGTTTAAATTCCTAAAGCCCCAGTGTGCAATAATTACTCCCATCTAGTATATCATTTCATATACATACCAGCATATAATGATCCTTAACTTTCGATTCCATGTTCATAATTAATTTTAGCCTGTTTATTCGTGCATATTTATTTCTAACGACGGACGCAGCCACAAAACAACAGACCCATCCTTCAAGACAACATCAATAGAAAATCTATAAAGATGTAGATATATATATAGATAATCCTATAAAACGACAGAGAAACCTACTCTGCATGACTGAATTATTTAGAATTGAATCAAACTTACATGCATAAATAGACCACTTTGTTGCAAAGTCAGATAAAAATCATCAAGTCTGTACAGCATCAAAGTTTGGCAAGGTTGTACCTGGCATAAGTGGCTGTCCTGTCATTCCCATTGGAGGCATCCCCATGTTGTTAATGGCTTGAGCCCAGGGGTTGGGGTCTGACATTGGCATCGTCATTGAGTTGGAATCCATTGTGATGTTACAGATACCTTCTGTGGATATACAAACAAAAAGAAAACACATTAATGATTAGTTTAATTTCTGACAGCCAGAAATCATCTTAGTTGTCCAGGGTGAGGTAAAGCCATGCAGAGAACACTGCAAACCACCTCCCAGATGAGAGGTTTTAGTGGTTCGATGGTCATGATGCCACATGAGCAACAGGAAAAAACTGACACATAATACTAAAGCTTTGTCTGGAACAGCAAGGTTGAATAATAGGACTACATTAAAGGAACATTAAGGAGTTTGAAACATTAAAAATGCTTATTTTCCACAACAAATACGTTATAAAAATTCAATGATGTGTAGGATGAGCCCTGACATATTCATTGCAAGTACCATTAACAGTGCTAACTTATCACTTGAATAGCTGCGGTGCCGGTCCAGCAATTTCACTTATTTGGAAAAAAGTTTCAGAGAATGTGTCGTAATGCGCGCTCCCCGCTAGTCTTAGGTTTCGTTTTGACCGCCATTATTCCGCCAGCTGCGGAATAACGAGCGACAACTTATTAGTTGTAGATGGATCCCGCAGAAAGTAAGAAAAGATTGGCTTCTAGCACTGGCACATCTCCAGCACAGACCCCTGGAAAGCAAAAGAAATTAAAAGGTTACTCGAGCGCGGCTAAAAGGAAGAGGAAGGAGGCTGACGGAAGCAGGGCAAAGACGAGAGTAAACATCGGACTGGCAGCATTGAACCAATGGGGAAAGCTCAGAAACCACACTTGGCTTGTAAACGGATGCTCTGGAGGCTTGTCTTGTACTTAAAAGGTAAGAAAAAAACATCTATATTCCATTACATTGGTTGTAAATGTAATAGACTGCTATCAAAGCGATATCATCTCGTGGAATATTCATATTATGGTCAACATGTTGTATGCTTTCAGCTGAAATACGTTAGTATTACTTGGTTAGTAATTAGATAGTGAATATGTTTTGTCCGTTGTAGTGAAAATGCCTCACAATACCTACAACCTGGTAAACAGTAATAGTATGCGCTTATCAGCACAAGTACTGTCAAAGT
>JAVQJG010036285.1:0-18049 GCA_036024015.1 Craterocephalus amniculus
ATAAAATAATTACCCCATTCAATATTTAACCATAAATCAAACAATCCATATATGTATAACCAGCATTTTAGAATACTGTCAAAAAATGTAATATTACACTTTAAGTTAAACAAAAGTATATAATCCAATTCGACATAGTATAAAAACATCACCTGTGCCTGGTGGTGTGGTCAGAAACCCTTGCAGGTGGTCTGGTATCCAGACTATGCTGTTGTAAGCCGTTTCAAACATTCTGACGTACCACTCGGACTTTTTGTATTCCATAAAGAGCCAGAAGTAGAGTGTCATTCACCATCCACAGGGCACCTTTCACAATGAAGAGAAAACATTGTGTTTGCCCCATGATGTCATGCACACTTGCATCCCAACATTTTCTTGTTCAAAACATTTATAATTTATATTCCAGTTACAAATAAAGAATCTTTTAGTGGATGAAGCAGGTGCTGAAAGTCTTCAGCCTGTGTTATTTTGGTGTTTGTAGCGTGCATCTGGTGCCCGTGCAGATGCATTTCTGTCAAACCAGGAGGTTTGAAACCAAAAACCGTTCCACCACGTTACCTCGGTCAGCCCAGCCCGTTCACTCATCCTCATCTAATCAAACATGGTAAGGTACTTTTCATCTTTAGTCTCCTCCATAACAGACCTTAAAGCTCTTCCTTCATGACGTTGGGTTTTATTCTCTCTCCTGCAAAGGTGAGGTGACCCCCGGCATCAGTCAGACAGAGTACGAGCTCCGGAGGCACAAGTTGGCCTCGCTGATCGAGGCCAAGGCGGAAAGGCTAGGCCCGTCGGCCTCCTCCAGCAACCATGTGGTCATCGTCTTGTCCCATCCCACACGCTACATGACCAACGACATCCCTTACCCCTTCCACCAGAACCAGGTGAAATCCAGTTTCCTTCAGCTTTAGATATACATTTTTTTCGTCATGCCAGCTGATCCCTATGGCTAAGCCACGCCCCCTCCACTTCAATCAACATTCGGTGACAGGCGCTATGGCAAGTGTCACAGTAGGAGATTTTAAACAGGAAGCAAATGATGATTTTTGGGGACAGAAAGATAAAATCTCATCTCAAGAAAATAAAATCTCATCATCTTGCTCTATTTATCTCATTGTAAACAGAGAAATGTGGTTCGCAAGTTGAGAAATATTCATCTCAGTGCAATAATGAGTGACAATATGTTGCCTCAAATACGATGTAGACTTACCTTAGAACAGATGTAGACATCCTTGTTGAATTTATCCAAGTTCAATTGATTTTGTGGTCTGCCACATAACTTAATCCAAAGCAGACACTTTTCTCAGTTGAGATGTGGTTTAGGAAAGGGCAATAAACACTGTTAACCAGCCTCACATGCACACCGCTTTACCATTTTAAACTTAAAAAACAACAAACAAAAAAAAACTACCTTCAATGCATTTCAATGGACGGTCACACTGAGAATGTCCGAGTGTATGGGGTTAGCTGTGCGCACTGTGATTGGCTCATCGCGTTTGTGGCTGTGGTTTAGCCATAGGTCGATTGGAACGAAACTTAAACCACTAACGAGAAGCTAAATGTTCCCAGGACTTCCTCTACCTCACCGGCTTCCTGGAGCCCGACAGCGCCTTGGTTCTTTATGGAAGGGGTCGACCGGACCAGGCCGTGTTGTTTGTCCCTCGCAGAGATCCGGGGAGGGAACTGTGGGACGGACCGCGGTCAGGAAAGGACGGGGCAGCTGCTTTGACTGGGATAGAGAGGGTTCATAGCACCGAGGAACTGGGTCTTCTCCTGAAGAGCCTTAAAGGTGGGTGAAGGGGAATGTGAGGACAACACAAAGCTCTCATGATGATGGCAGATTTGATTTGTAATCTCACACATAAGGAAATTGTTGGATGGCTTTGGAATTTGTTGTCTGGGATTATGGAGAAACGTTTTCTAAAATACTGGAACTTTACAGTATTTTTGTTGTTTTCTCCATGATTGTACTGGCGTAAAGACCACCTCATGTATAAAGCTGCGTACGCACAGAAAATGTGCGGGGCACCATATTAAGCACAAGTCGGGATGTATAAAAATGAACGTGGCGGGAGAGTTTGTGTACATGCACAAACTTTTTAGCTGTCGTAAACATGTGCGGCAGCCGCGCAAACGTTTTTAGTGGACAATAACAAACTAAAAAGCACCAAAACTCCCTGAATTACCTTGAAATCTGACTCCATTCACTGTTATTTAACCAAAAGAGCTTCTAACCCAAAGTTTCTTTTAATGGTTTACTGACACAATGAAACTAAAGCCTTTCATCCTCATACAACAACATGCACCAAGAGAAGAATGAATGAATATATATATGACTGGATATATGAAATAAATAAAAAATGGGAGATCGCCATTGGATGTAAACAGTATTTCTCTAGTTTTTGTCATGTGTGAATCTGCATCGGTCTGTGCGCAGAAAATGCATTCATTTGGCTATTATCATGCGCTTATATTCTCACTGAAAAAGAAGTCGTGGGATCAGCCAGCCTGCACTCCAACAGGTCAGGTAGACAAGGCGTTGAACAAGCATATAAATAGCACGTAAAGGTGTGCGTAATTGTGAAACGATGGTGGATTTGGCACTGCTTGCTGACATCGCGCACGGCAGGATCAGGAGGGAGCTGAGTTGTGCTTGGAACTGGCCCCGACGTCAATCTTGTTGCTTTATGAATTATTATTTTTGAATATTTATAGTTTTTTTATTCTTAAAATGATTAATTTATTTTTTTAAACCCAGCCCTATTCAATGACTGAAATTCCCTCTCCTCTGCTCGCCCTTCAGGCACTCAGCTGTGGTACGACGGCTCTCAGCCCGCTCACCCTCGGCTCCACCAGACCCACCTGCTCCCTGTGCTGGAATCCGGCCCGACCCCGCGCTCTGTCAGGCCCCTCGTCCACTCGCTCAGGGCTCTAAAGAGCCCGGCAGAGGTGGCGCTTATGCAGGAAGCAGGTCGGATCTCATCACAGGTGAGTCGGTGTCTTTACGTATCGTCCATCTCACTTCATCCAACGTTCATATAAGTGTGTTTAAGACCAATTTCACGAATCTGACGTGTTTGTTTTTCAGGCGTTTAGGAGGACGATGGCTCTGTCTCAGGGAGACGTGGACGAAGCTGTGCTGTTTGCAAAGGTAACGTTAGTCTCTGATGGCCTTTGTGTGTCCAGCTGATGCTAAGATTTATCTAAAAGATGCTGCTTCTGTTGAAACAGTTGAATGAAAAACAGTTAATGCTGAGGAATATAATATAATATATGGCTGGAAACCTGAATCTTTCGAGAGGTGGAAAAAGCTCAAAGTGGTGTCGGCATGCATGGACAGTGTTTGTTTGGGGAGTGATTACAGAAGGCTGAAAGATATGTGCAAGGAAGTTCAGCATGTAATAATGAAGATAAATGTTTTGTGGGGTTAGAGAATGCAGGAGTAAAATTCACAAAACAAACAGAGATAATAAATCAAAGACTTTTATGATGATCATTTTAGCTTTTAACCTCATTATGTTTTAGTGAATCCTTAAATAGTTTAAAACATTGTTTTTCCGACTTATTCATGACTCTTCATCTCTGTTAACTCCCTGCTACCGCTAGGCTTACTCACTGCAGAGGAGAGACTAGACAACTTGTCACTGTTGTGCAACAGCTCTGCTTTCCTGTTTCTACTCCCATCTCTTTGTCCATCACCATATGCCCTCTGCAAATTGCTCAGATGTTCATAGGAGCTTCCCCACTCACACTCTCTCACTCCCAGCACAGCAGCAGTCAGTCACTCTTTTAACTCCCCTCCATCCTCCATGAGAAGCGAGAACTTTGTTCTTGTTCTTGAATACTCGGACGTGATTGAGGACACTTCTTGACGCATTGAGCTGGCCAAACATTTTACTCTTGGGGCTCCGAGTAGTGCTGCGTGATTGGTCGGACATGGGAGGTGGGCTTGGCGACTACTGCATGTCTACCCATGCAGGACGAAAGGACAGCTTTAAATGGACTGAGGAAATGGAAAAGAAAAAAAACCATGCACGTACAGCTTTTTAATGCTAATGGTGACGAAGCGTTAAAACCCAAAAAGAATGAGCCCACCCACGTATCTTTCCATCGCGTAAAACAGCCTGTATGCTGCACAAAACGCTGCAGTTAGGGGTCTGAGTTTCCCGCAGAGTCCTACGGATGTGACGTCAGGTGATGCTGCATGCACGTCCGCGACAACTGATACAGGAAGAAGACACTCGCGATTAAAAAAGGAAAAAAATGTCACGTAGTAAACAGCGTTCCATCAACACCAGTGCAACGCTGGGAATACGGACAGTGTGGGAAGCGTTTGTGCGCGCTGCCATTCTGATGGGTCACAGGTTGGCTGTTAGCTGCTGTTACCCACTCCGGCTGTGGCATCACTCGTGAGTCTCAGTTCTTCATGCTGCCCCTTGTTCCTTTAATTTAACAGCTGATAGAGGTGGTAAGAAAGTATTAAAAAAAAACTTTTGCATTCCTTTAAAGAGATATGAGCATTCAAGATATTAATTCAAGATTCACTTTATTGTCTCTCAAAGAGAGAAATTTGTACTGGGTCATTCACCCAAGCTGCAGCCACAACACAAATTCACAATATGAGATAAGGTTTAAAAAGACAAATAAAGATAAAATAATAATAAAACATCATAAAATATGCGCATACATGTACCTCCATGTACACACATACTGTATGTACAGACACACATATAAGGCTGTGCACAATGCAAGGCACACAGCGCAAGACAATGCCGATGCAAACTACCAACCAAAGGGTCAACGATTTAAGAAGGGCATATCACCAGTGCTGGTCTGTGTAACAGTCTTTGCAAGAAACATCAACAGTTAAGGTTGAATCTATTCTTATTTACGAGTTTAACAGCCATGGGAACAAATTTTTAAAAGATTTTAAGTTTGAGTGTGGGTTAGTAGTATAGAGGGATGGGAATGGGGAAATTACTATGTACAACATATTTGGTGAACAATTGCCAAATTCCACGTATGAGTATACTAATTGATTCCGTCATTTGTATTCTTGTGGGATAATGCTTGTATAAAATCGATAAAACATATTTATAAAAAAAAACAAAAAAAAAAGCTCAAAGTAATCTTTTTTTCTTAACAGTAGGAGTGTGAGTGGGTCACCCCAAGGAAGTTACTTAAAGATTAAAAATGTGGGTGAAGAACAATCTATAAATAATAAAAAAAACTGTCAAATCTGAAAAAAAAAAAAAGATTTTAAGTTTTTAAGTCGGTTCAGTCTGCTGTGAGGAACTGTAAATCTTCTGTCACTCAGGAGCTCAAACTCACTGTGTAGGACATGCGATGGATCACAAATTATCTTATGGGCTAGTTGCAGGGTGGATAATTCATAGATCGTCTGGGTGGAGCCGAGCTCTCTGACACCCATAATTTTTCCTGCAGCCTGGCTTAACCTTGTTAGTTTGCTTTTTAATTGCACTGATAGATTGCCAAACCAAGCTGTAATGCCTTACCTGACTAGATTTTCAAAGACAGCTCTGTTAAAAATTGACATAAATTTCTGATCAACACCATGAACTTTCAGACGATGAATAAGCAACAATATAAATTATATTGATTTTCCCTCGCGCTCGTCCTGCATGTACAGCTCTGGATGTTTGTACTTTTCTTGGTTTTCACCAAACCCGTAGTCATATCGTATCATATTTATATCGAGATATCTGGCAACAATATCGAGATATAAATTTTTGTCCATAATGTTCAACCCTAGTGTGCGCTCATGGCTTTCAGCCGGGAGGTTGTGGGATCGATCCCTGCCCTGGCCCTCCTTCGTCCTGCCACATTAGGATTCAGGACTCGTTACATTCGGGGGTGTCATCTTTCTTCCGGCTGAGTTTGCTTTCACACTGCACATACTAAAACAAACCGGACCTTTAATAACGCATTCCCCTCCTCGCTAGCAATGAAGAAGACTTGTTCATCTCAGAACTTTTACAATGATCTTCCAGATCCAACCATGAGTCATTTCTGTCGTTCCACACGGACATATAATTTGGCTGTGTTCTCCTGACAGTCCCCTGCGTCGGACCAATGATGCCCCTCCTGTTGCAGAGTCTGCTTCATGTTTTTGGTTCAGTTAGAGTGAAGCAAGACCCATGTTTGCTGGCAAACCAGAGTTAGGTTCTCCAGTCAGAGGTCATTGGCACTGAGGCTGTCCTGGACTATTATTTTCAGAATCGATTAATCAATTTATTCTTTTTTTTGGTGGGGTTAATCGATGCAACTAATGATTAATTTGTTTTTCTATTAATTGATTACAGTTTTTCTCAGTTGCTTTGGTGCATTTCTCCCAATGAACTTCACATTTGCATAACAGTTAGTGTGCTTCTCAATACAAACGGCAGAACCTGCAAAAGTGCGTCACTTGCTAAAAATATAGTTCATCCCTCAAAAGCAAGTTTTTATGTCAATGAAAGTGCCAAAGCCATCAAAAAGACATGTCCTATCATCATTGAGTATGAACAAGGTACTCAAA
Source organism: Craterocephalus amniculus (assembly GCA_036024015.1). Lineage (NCBI taxonomy): Eukaryota > Metazoa > Chordata > Actinopteri > Atheriniformes > Atherinidae > Craterocephalus > Craterocephalus amniculus. The sequence goes on from JAVQJG010036285.1 coordinate 6,536, forward strand.
TGGCTTAGTCACTTAGTCGCCAAGTCAATATTGGAGACATTACCTAAAAATGTCCAAGACAGTACTACACACTGAATTTTGCTGCAGCCATTTGAAAAATACATTAAAGTTAGACATTATTCTATTTTTTTACAGTAGATTGATAAATGAGTACATGACACAGAATAATTGGCTTATTATTTTTTACTTCACACACTTTTTGCCATCATATAGTAATGTGTAAACAGAAGGAAAACGATTCAGTTTTATAGAACAAACTTACTGTCAACCTTCTGGTAGAGTTAACTAAATGTACTGCTCCAACTGTACATAGCAACATATTACTGAACTGGATGGAACTGAACTTAAAAATCACTCCTGTTACTGTAAAAAAAAGAAAAAGAAAAAACAATGAGTACAGTAAATCATTCTTGTGCATCATGCCGTCCATGTCTGTCTGGCCACATATTTTCATCTACATCACATCTGATATCATCCCTTGCAATGCAAATATCTCCTTGAATGGCGAATCAATGAACACTAACTATCCGCTGTGAGGAATTGTTAAATTTTGAATTCATTCCAGGGAAAGACTTATGAATAATTGTATAACATTTTGATAACTAGATTAACTCGTTTGCTTGTCATGACTCAAGCAATGAAATGAGGACTAGTAGTTTTGTGAGGATTGATTATTCTGCTGTTGTTAGTATAATTAGTTTTGACTGAGATGACCAAAGCAAAAGATAATATCATGAAATAACAGAGAATTGTATGTAAACAAATACTGCATGTCTTTTGAGCCGTAATAATAATAATACACAATAATTAACCTATAATAAATACTAAAAATGTTCTTAATTTGACATTTTCTTTAACAATATGAAAAAGTTCCGCTCAGCTGATGTGAAGAGAACAAGGCATGTAATTCTGGTGATGCTGTAGTAAGATGGGTGTCAACTGGGAGTGGGTGGAGCCTGTGTGAACTTTGAGATTTCCACAAACTCTGGGGGACTCAGTTACACAATAAAACAGTTTTTTTTGGTGAGTACCAGACAAACGTGAGTCAGTAAGTAGGATCTAGTCTCCCCATCACCGCTGTGCTGGTGGTGGAGGTAATTAGCAACCATTTCACTCACTTCCCTCACCAGTCCCCCAATGGCTTTCAGTGGCCTTGAAAACATAAATTTAATAAATGAGCTGAATTAGGGATCACAAACCCCCTGTCCTCCAGGGCCACTATCCTGATGTTTTAAGTCTTTCTGCTTCAAATTGAAAGGATCCAACAGCTTGTTGACGAGTTCATTGCCGTTCATTGGAATCAGAAGCGTTGAAGCAGGGATGAGAAAACAGCGCGATGGGGGAAGAAACACTGGAAGGATGAATCTGTGAGAGAGGGAGGGATGAGAGGATGATTAGTGGAGGGGAATCTGAAAATTACAGAAGTTAACCCCATTGGTCGAGAAATTAGCCGCTTTTGCTAACTAAAATAGCCTGACTTAAAATCAGGTATGGCTCCTCTAAGGCCACTTTAAAGCATTAATAATCTAAAACTGTTTCACATACACACTCAAACAAAAGCAATTTAAATTAAAGACTTTTTTTCCCAGTTTGATTTTGAGAATCGGATCCACGGTGCGAACTTCCTAGCTTACCCCCCTGTGGTGGCTGGAGGGAATCGAGCCAACACTCTGCACTACATAAATAACAACCAGATCATCAAGGTAATCAATGAATTTCAGGTGGATTCAATACGTTAGAAAGCATTTGTCATCTGAAGAATAAGAACTAAATATTATTGTTTATTTTTTCCCCCCACCACTGTCTCCTTCACCAGGACGGTGAAATGGTCCTGCTTGACGGTGGTTGTGAGTATTTTGGTTATGTCAGTGACATCACTCGAACATGGCCAGTTAATGGAAGGTAAGTGTGACTGAAGAGTCAAAAGTCACTGAAGAATAATCACAACTCTGAATTCTTGGTCATTTCTCAGTTTTTGTTAGAGGGACAAATGCATAAAACGTTGCCTTATAAAATGATAGAAAGTAAATAACATGCATAAAGGTTTCAAGCCAAAGCATCTCCTGTCCCTGCTTAGACCTCCAGAATGAAAACAGATGAAACAGTTTTGAGTTAAACTATTAAAAAAGGCATGAAACAAACCCTAATAATCTCCCTCTCTCACCGTCCCCGTGGCAGATTCAGCCCTGCTCAGGCCGAGTTGTACGAGGCTGTCCTGGAGGTTCAGCGCTCCTGTTTGTCCCTGTGCTCGCCGGGGGTCAGTCTCGATCACATCTACAGCACCATGCTGGCTCTGCTGGGCCGGCAGCTCAAGCGGCTCGGCGTCCTCAAGGCTGGAACCAGCGACGCTGATATGCTGAAGGTAAAAACCAGCTGGCTGCTTATCCAATGTTCAGCCCAGTAACTGTACCTCTACCCATTTTCACAGAATGGTTTGAGTTACTCAACATGGACCCATGAATCTTTCAAGTGTGAAAAGACTGCTAGCTCAAAAGTGGACACGTTCTGTGTTTGCGATATAACAAACTGACAAATGACGCATTGTTTATTGTGTCTTTAGGCTGAGCTGTTTAGGAGACGCATTAAATCTGTTTTTAATGCCGTTAAACAAAGGTGGAAATGAACAGATCTGACCGCAGGAAGGATCTTACGATGGGAGCTGTGAGGGATTTATGAAACATTCGTATCTGACCAATTCCAGTGTGTGAACAATTGGAGCTTGATAAATACGACGGCTGGAATCCATCGTCATTTACATGTTTCGCTCTTAATTATTCGTGTTTCAGAGGCCTCACCCAGGAAAACAAGGAGCTGAAAACGACTAATCAGCCAATCATCAGCCTCCACGAGGAGATCCCCATTGTCACTACAGACGCCCGTATCCCATACTGTTGCTCTATTAGTAAATCTGCCATGGTCCAGATCTGACAGGAGAACTGTCAGAGCTCCTCTTGAACACAAAAACAGCCTCGGGCGTATTGAGATCACTGCGTTTAAACTTGTGTTAAATCCCCAAAGAAGCTCACATAAAATATCGTTGCCCTAATTATAATAAAATGATGTTTTACAAAACAAAGTAGCCATAAAACAAAGTCATAGCCTAATTTCCCAGAGAAACAAACTAAATTTTTGATATGCTCTGCCTAAATAGACATATATATGTGAGAAGAAGAAGAAACACCCATCTGGGGTTGATAAGCCTGAACTGATAGAGAACACCCAGACAACACAACAAAAATTTAGGCTGGATGAAAGCATATTTATAGGCCGACTATCATGACCATATGAAGCTAAAAGCACCTTTAAGAAGTCACAGCAGCTCGGGTGGTGTGGAGTTTTTTCTTCTAAGCTTCTTCGCATCCTAGGTAGAAAACGAAAAAATCCAGGTTGAGGCACTCAAAGTGATTAAAAGTTAAAAGGCCTTTAATAGAAATGGACTGGAATCTGATGCCTACTTCAGGGTGTAGTGTAGTGTGTATTACTGAAGCAGTGTGGTGATGAAGAACAAATCAGAAAGCAGAAAACATCCAAAGAGGAACTTTGGGTATTTTTTAAGCAGCATGGAGATCAAGTATCCCTGAAGAGAAATAACAAGAAAGCTTTTCTAAGAGGGTTCAGACTTGATGAGCATTCGATTAAATTGTCTTACATCGATTATCAGGAGAATTACCAATCAATTTGATTTATTTATATATTTTCATATTGAAATGTATTATTTATAGGTTTTATCAAAATGTGGGTAAAATAGAAAACAGCATGTTTCCTTGTTTAGATCTTTATTACAAGCTCAAACCAATTAATGGGATTCATTCAGTGGTTAAACTGGGAAGTATGCACTCACATACACCAGTCTGACGATTCATTAGTCTTATCGATTAAAAAAATGTCACAGACGAATTAAAAAAAAGATAAAAAAATAAAGATGCTCATGCCTGTTATAACGTTAAAATAAACTGTGTCTCCCGCCCCCCCCCCAACCATATTTGCATGTTAAAATAAATGTCTGCACTCCGTTCCAGGTATCATGAAAAGATTTAAATGATGAGTGAGGGGAGAAAGATTTTCAAATAATACTGTATATGAACATGGCTTGAGCATCCCTCTGATCGAGGCTGTCATCTGTTGCAACAATCCAAAGTTTTCACTTCAGCTCAAATAATCCCAGCATGTTTTTTCTGGTCATTCATAGCAGCCAGGTTTAGGTTGAGTGGTAGAAAAAACTTCAATATTCTCCTCAAGATGGACAGATTTATAACTAACTGTGCTATAAATGTGTTAATGACTCATTTTCCAGTGGGTGTTGTAGACCGACGCCCCCCCTCAGTTCTCTGAACCAGCTCCTTATGTCATGGCCGTTATGGCTGATTTTAACTGGTTGGAAAAAGGAAAGAAAGCTTCTATCGACAGGAAGGAGATGATTTACGTATACATTCTCATTTTTATTTCTGAAAATCTCAGGCTTCACGGCGGTACTGCCCCCACCACGTTGGCCATTACCTGGGTATGGATGTTCACGACACTCCTGAATTATCCCGCTCTCAGCCTCTTCAGCCAGGAATGGCCATCACCATAGAACCAGGTAGCAGGAAAAACAGGGATCCAAAAATCCAAATGTCTGGACTCATTGAAGGGACACTTCCCTGTCATGCTGCTGTCCCATCAGTTGTAAAACTTTCTCCTCCTCCTGTCACAGGGCTGTACATCTGCGAGGACAACGATCAGGCACCAAAGCATTTCTGTGGACTCGGCGTCAGGATTGAGGATGATGTTGTGATCCGAGACAACGGAGGACCGCTGATTCTCTCCTGCGATGCACCAAAGACCATCACTGATGTTGAGAGGGCGTGTGCCATGAGATAACGCAGAGGGGGGGATAAGAGGCCAAACAAGCCACGACTCTGACCAAGGTGAAGATGTCATCAAGCTCAGGGGAACTGGGCGTGAAGGACGCTGTAAGACTTTACTTTAAGTCTGAAAAAGCCTGCAACGTTTTGAAGTTTGGTCTTAAACGTTACAGCCATTAGGCTGTCTTCACTGAACTGGATCAATGTGAACGAAACGTACAAAAACGTCATAAAACCTCCAACCGAGCAGGGATGAAAGTGGCTCCAGTGATGTCTAAGAGGGTCTCGAGCTGGGTAGAGTTCTGTGGTGCTGTCAGTGAGCGAACTCTCAGTCTCACCTTAAACAGATATCTAAAAATCCATTTATTCAGTTTAACAATGACAGAAAGGTTTTATTACTTTGGAAGTCTGCACATCTTGCACAGTTACTCCATCATGGCTCACTGACTTTTTGGTGTCGTACCAAAGCTGATTTTTTTCCCCTTTGTTCATCCTGCACTTCCAGACACTCAAAAAGCGAAATGCAGAACACAAAATCGCAGCAGGATGAAAATGTTGTATTATGTCATTATCGTGTTGATGCAGGGATGAATAAAGAGAAATGTGTCCAAAATGGCAACTCAAGATCAACATGGAAGGATCGTACCTATAGCTTTTTTTTTTTATTCAATATCCAAGTTCCCCCCTAAAAAAGAACTAATCGGAGTTTGAGATGTGTGTGTGTGTGTGTGTAAGCCTGTCTAAAGGTACAATTACAACAATTACTGTGAAAGGAAAGTGTGTTCATATGTATTAAAAATACTCAAAATCTTATTTCATAACTACTGAATGTTGGCATGATTTGTGTTTGGTTATTTATAAGAGAAATTGTATTGTGAAACTTTGAAATACTGTTTAATCTATTTCTGTTTAACCCTTTACTGAGCACTCACTAAAATACTTGGAAATTTTAAAACTTCAACCACAAAGAAGATTATTATTGTGATATTACAGGTCTTACAAACTTGGTTATAAACATTTCTTCCCATTGTATTTTAAAGGCAATCTCACTGTCACGTGTGGTAGTAAAGCCTTATCTTTGGTGTTGCTGAGAACGCCGATGATTTCATAGAGTAGCATGAGTGGGCATTTTGTATGTGATATAAAATGATTAAATATGGTCATTTCCTCAATAAAGGGAAAGGGAACACATTCCTTTTCCCTTGTTAAGATTTTTAAATGGAAACCTCCATATTTAGTTTTTGTCAAAATGATTTTCATTTATGATTTTAATCATTAGTTGTTTCTTGGATTTTAACCCTTTTAAGTTTGACGTAAGAAACAATGGAGAGAAAATTATATCTAAAAATATTTAGATAGATTTAGGAGCATTTCGGAAAGATAGAGCCTGTCAGGTGTTAAGATGGGCAGAAGTTCAATCCACAAACTGAATCTAAAAATTTACTGTGGAATTATTTTTTAAAAATGTTCCTTAATGTAAAATTGTGAAGACTGAATATCCCACAGGATGAATATGTGTACCTGGGACAAGGCAGAATGTCAGACCTGGATGCTTGTGATCTTTGGACAATCCACTAATACAAGCAAGAGAAAACCATGTGGGAACATGATCCAGAAACAGTTTTCTCTGCACCAGAGCGCCTTTAAATGGTCTGTGGTAAAGTGGGAAAACTGTAGATTAATCTGAAATTCTCTGGACACTGCGAGGGAGAGGGGCAGCATCGGTGGACAGTTAAGAAATCTGCATTTTAGGTTTTGGACTTGGAGCAGCATCTGCTCCCATCCAGACACTGTCTCTTCCAGGGAACAATGCTGAACCATTTACTGCATCCATCACACCAGCATGGATTTACAGAAGAATCCGAGTCCTGAAATTGTTTGCTTGCAGTCCAGATCTTTCACCAAAAGAAGCTAGTGAACACATTTAGATACAAAATAAATCTGACAACAAAGATACGGGAATCCTAAGCATCTAAAATCCAACAGTAGACTAAAACTACTGCTGCTGTTCTCTTCACTTCCCAGATGTTCCAGACAGTTGTTAAAATGCTACATCATGCTTCGCATTTCCGTGTTCCAACTTTTCATTTTCCATGAATTGGAAATGTTTGGTATGTTAACATTTTATAGGGAGTTATGGGTTTACGAGGTTTGTAAATCATTGAATTGTTTAATCAACATTTTATACAGCGAAACTCTACTTTCTTGGAATTGGGGCTGTAATAGTCTCTTGTCTGCGACAGACTGGCGACCTGTACAGGGTGTACCCCGCCTCTCACCTGTTAATAGCTGGGATTGGCTCCAGCCCACCAGAAACCCAATTGGATTAAGAGGTACAGACTATGGATGGATGGATAGTCACTAATGTTTGTTTCACACTATGCCTTTATATTAAAAGCTGAACCAGATTATTATGTGCAGAAAAAGTACAGTACATTTCAACACAACAGATGATATCAGTGGTTATGCATTTTTCATTGCAGTTACAGAGAGCCCAACAAGTAACATGACGTCTAACATCTTGCAATAAATATATCTATTATTCTATATGTAATGGCATTAGGTTGGACAAAAACAGTTTGCAGCAATAGTGCAAAAAAAAATCTCTGTGAAGGACAAAAGTACAACATTTGGAGTCATTCTCTTGAATAAAATACATGAAAAACATCACCAGTGCTGCAAGCGGACCAGTTTCAGAAAAGACAGTTTTGGTCAACAGGAGGATAAATATTAGAGATAACATAAAGAATTGCTGCATTTCTTTACCTCAACAGGTTAAAAAAAAGAAGGATTTAAATCATAATTGCTGGTTATAGAGGATATGATATGAGGGTCTATGATCATTTACATTTTCTTTAAAGGTTAACACCAACTATAAAGTTTATAACCCCAGTAAAACTCTATAATGGCAAGAAAAAGTTTGGGTTTGCTCGACTCAGGTGGTCTAGTTGTACAGGAACTGCTCTTCGGGTTTGTTTAAGGACTTCTTAATGCTCTTATTTTGGATGCTGCTGCCTTGTGTTCTGTTCTCTGTCCAGAGGATCCCACACTAAGGATTTATCACTTCATAAGACCTGTATCCACAGATTTTAACTCCAGCCCTAAGTCTTTGGGCACATCTTAGCCTTTCCTTACCGATTCTCTTCCTTCAGAATGACCTCAACACAACCACCCTACCATGCAACCTTTTTAATGTGGCTTCAGTGAACAATGGATGGATCAGCTTAAGATCTAGATGCCTCTCTTAGATCCTGTGTCAGGGGTTTTGCCGAGTTTGCTTTTCTTTTTCTTCAGGACATCAGTTTTAGTGACTGTTCATCTAGATCTTCCTTTTTAGTTCTGACACTTTGTCCTCCGACCCATTACACATCATGCCAAGACATGTGAAGTGTTAGATCAAGAGCTCTTCAGGAAGAATTTTGTTTGTAAAAAGCCATTTTACGCCTCTAAAATGTCTTTGGAATATAACATGGGTTATCCTTTGAATTAGGGCATTTTCAAATATTCATAGACCACTTTCAAGTTGCTACAAAAGACAAAGGATAAAATCTTTCATAAATGGTCAGGTACAAGGACTGGACTGAAAACGTGTCACTGTGAAAAAAAACAAAAAAAAACAGGGATTTTCAGAAAGCATGAAGAAGTACTGGTCAAGATCAAATTCAAGATTACAGGGAAGAAAATCACGATACAAAAATTAGTATGACCCAAAACCTTTGCTCTAGTATGTTTGAACCATTTATAGAATCATTACAGTGAATAAGTAAGCTTGTATAAAGACAGTCTAAAAAACAAGTTCAATTGTTTTTAAAGTGAAACTAGCTCCTTACTGTTAATTATATCATGAAGATAATACAGTATATATATTACCAGCCACTATCTGTATGTCATTGGCTGGCACTGCAATAAATGCAGGCAATAAACACTGTTATAGCAGGTAGTTGGACAAGATCAGGACTGCAGTATATTCAGAGGAAGCTCTGTATTTGTGTCTATTCTAGTCTAAAACCACCCTGCATAACAAGTGCAGTAATGTGATGCAGCCGTTAGAAAACCTAAACAAAGCTTGTGAACTTCCAGCCTGGGACTTCTAGATTTCTTACAACTTGCCTAATCAAATTCTTTCTCTTATTTTTGTTATTAGAGAGAGTAAAAAAACAAAATTTGGCTAATGGTTCACAGCTGACATTAACTACTGCAGTAATTTACCTTCACTGACGCCAGTTTTTGAGACAAAACTGAAGAGATTGCATGAAGTCCTTTTGTTGCTTCGTGGGTATAAATATTTTCTTGCCAGGCAGCTGCTTAGATAAACCCAGGGCTGCTGATTGTTAAGGCAAGCTTTGAGGAGTCAGTGTTTTTATAATGACCATGAACAAGCCGTAGACTTAACCAGCTAATTAAGGTTCAAGACCTTGACACAAGTTAGCAGAGAGCTGATATCTCAGGGGGGTGAAAAAACTTTTGCACTGTGTCCACCCCTTCCTTTTTAATTCCTAGTGGTTTTCACCAAATAAATATTGTACAAAGCTCCTTTAAATGCTAAAAATCTGTATTAATGCCTTTCGCTGAGGTACTGGAAGAGAAATAATATGATGAATAATGTGATGGAAGACTGATGAATGCTAAAATAGGTAATATACAAATGGGTATATGCAAATGTGAAATATATCAGCATATCTAATAATAATAAAACCGCATATCACGCATGTTAATGATCTGGTAATACCTTTTCATTGCACATTCATAAGGGAGACCCTTTTCGTTTAGTATTTCTGGGGAATTCTTACTTTTAGACGTTTCTTACTACCTTCTCTTTGTTCACTAACTTTAGAGCGAGGAATGTCTGGGATAATTCTCTATTATTGAACTGAGTCCTATTTAGAAGACCTGTGTTATTTTTTTATGATAAGTAGCTATGAACCTGAGTGAATGGCTGTGACTTGTGGAGCACCTCAGGGGTCAGTTCTTGCACTTCTTCTGTTCAACTTGTTACGATCACTTTAACATACTTAAAAGCATACACATTTTTTAAGTTTTGTCTCAATAAAAAGTCTAGATAGAACATGGAGAAGCATAATTTTGTTGTTATGCTGAAAAGAATTGGAACAAACAAATTTAAACTCTCACCAAATGTAAAGATTTTTAATCCAGGATAAAAACTTTTCTTTTTTTCTGAAATCTGAGTCAGGCAAATAAGTTTGCCAATTCACTTTTATTTTATGTCCCCATCAAGCAACAAAAGAGCAAAACTTAACTCATCAAGAATCATAGTATAAGGCTCTTATGACATGAATTTGATTAAATAAATTACACTGAAATATAAGTTGAGGGATGTGGAGAATTTATCAACATAAAGTGTAGTAAAAGAATAATAAAATGTATCAAAAGAACAACGGGGGCTAAAATACATCATCAATAAAATATAAACTGTAACAAAATAACCTGCAGTATTTCCATATATATCTTATTAATAATTAACCCTACAGTTAAGCTTCAGATTTTGCACATTTGAGAAATTATTCGTACCCTTCTACTGACAAAAAGGCAAAATTCTTAATAGTAATTTAAATAACTGGAAACTGAAAATCTAATAATAAAAATACATTTTCTTGATTATGATTTAATTAAATACCACATTGTTTTTTTTAGTTGAATTTGAGTTGACATTATAATAAACAAAAAAACACAGCTTGCCTCAAAGGATATCTCAACAAATTATTAGCTTATGAGTGACTTATTAGAATTCACAAAGAATATTTGTGAATTGATCCCAAATTATTTAAACCTTGTTCTAAATGACTTTTGTCAGTTTCAGCTTATTTCAGTGACATCCCATATATACAGTGTATTTAGTCCCCTTTAGGGGAAGTATCATTAATTTTGCAGACATGCACAACTGAGTCATGTTGTTGCAATATGAGTGCAAAAATGGGTTGGCATTCTCTTGGTGAATAAGCAAACCTTCCCTGAAAAAGACAGTGAAAAACAGATTACAGTATACAGTATTTTGCTAATATAAAAAACAAACAGAACAGTAAAATTTGGTTTGAAGACATAAACTGGCTGCACTGTAAACTCAAACCACCAGCCATGTGACTGTTTTCTATTTTAATGTGCAGGAGATGGTTTCCATGATTACCAGAGGAATGTTATTAAATACCAGACTTTAGCACCTTTCGAAATGGACAATATCAAGATGGTGATTACCGTACCGTACCGTACCGTCCTCTTCCGCTTATCCGGGGTCAGGTCGCGGGGGCAGCAGCCTAAGCAGGGAAGCCCAGACTTCCCTCTCCCCGGCCACATCTGCCAACTCATCCGGGGGGATCCCGAGGCGTTCCCAGGCCAGCCGAGAGACATAATCCCTCCAGCGGGTCCTGGGCCTACCCCGAGGTCTCCTCCCAGTGGGACGTGCCCAGAACACCTCCCGAGGGAGGCGTCCAGGGGGCATCCTGACCAGATGCCCAAACCACCTCATTTGGCTCCAGAGGAGTAGCGACTCAACCTTGAGCCTCTCCCGGATGACCGAGCTCCTCACCCTATCTCTAAGAGAGAGCCCGGCCACCCTGCGGAGAAAACTCATTTCGGCCGCTTGTATTCGCGATCTTGTTCTTTCGGTCACTACCCAGAGCTCGTGACCATAGGTGAGGGTAGGAACGTAGATCGA
>JAVQJG010036294.1:0-25336 GCA_036024015.1 Craterocephalus amniculus
AGTTGGTTGACCTTTAACAGATAATTATAAGTTATCTGTGCTTCACTGTAATGCACTGCATGTACTTCCATCTGCAGTCTTGTAACATTAGTCAGACACATTTACATTTTCCATACCTACTATCCTCAGTATAACAACATTACGTTGAATCCTTTTTAATAAAACTCTTGCTAATTAATCTGTAGTCATTTCTAGAAACTTGAATGATACTCTACCACTATTTCAGGCCTATTGCAGCGACTTATGCATGTTAACATGTTATTATAATAACATAGAATTGTATTTGTTAGTTCAGTTTTTTTGTCTGGTGTTATTATTCTTATTTGCTGATCCACGGCCCTGGCCAATCAGCTCCCACCCTAAAGCTTTTTTCAATTATTGTGTGAAGCAGATGTGTAATTATTTCCTTTCACAGTACAGGACTAAGCAGAAAATTACAGGTCAGTCAGTTTTTTCAGTGTGTTAACAGAAAAGGATGTTTTGATCCAATATGTTACTGAAGGCATTTGTTTTAATACGAGACATGTTTCCAAACCTTAAATGTGCTTTTTTTTAAAATCTTCAATAAATGAAATAAAACCAAAGTTGTAATTTAAAAGTTCCTTACAAAACACTTAACCATAAGTGAACAGTTTGTAATATGTAAAAAAAAATTGAGGAAATCTCATTAAACAGTGTAACAGGAAACCCTATGTAGGAAGGATGGAAAGATACTACTGTATGTAGCTCATAAAAGTGGGAAACTATGGAGAAGAACCACCTGGCCTGAATTTAGAGATAAAGAGAAAATGATCTACAAATTATTTGTAATTTCTGTTTGAGCTTTCTTTTTTCTAACAAAACTCAACAGAGTAAAAAAAATAATTCGGAATGAAAATGCTTACAAACAGTAAAAATAGCATAATTTGTGTCAACAATAAAACTTAGTATAGCCACATTTTGTCCACTTGCCTAAAACTATTTTACATGCCTCATTTAATACACAAAACTACATTTTATTAGTGTTTTCAGATATCATACGAAATATTACTCACTGTAAAGAATCATAAGAAGAAAAATAACAAGGCAGTGAGGTCAAACATTCCCACAGCTGTCCTTATTTATCCCATTTATAGTAGTACAACCTGATAAACAGGTTGTCAGTAAGTGGGGATGGTTAATGGATAAACATGGCTGATCAACCGCTTATAAGATGTGGCAGCAAGGAATTGTGGGATTGAATTGTCTCCTTTCCATCATTAAGGATGGTCTGGTGCATCTGAGGTGATGATAAAAGAAGCATCTTTCCCTGATGTGTGTAAAATTCAAAACATGCTGCTCAGATATTTCCCTAAGTTGGAAGCTTCCTAAGTAAAACTGACTATTGGACCATGCAGCAACTACAGTATATTCATTATGGCAACCAGAGATAAGTTGGTTGGCCATTATTGTGTATTTGTTTTTTCTACAATCACATTTTCTAATCTTGGATGATTTAACATGCTTCTTTCCTACAACGCAAATAAATGTGATGTACTTACTGTAACATTTATGTTTTCACCAACTTTGAACCTTTTAAAGCCTGAAGTACCCCAACTGGACATTGAGAGTAGATGTTGCTAATTCGACTATTTTACAGATCTCCACTGATGTATCCAAAGTGAAACCTCTCTATTTGGTTCTGCTTTGCTTTCTCAGAGTAGGAGTTGAAATTCTATTAATTTGTGCTATGTGCAATTTTCACTTGTTCTCCACCAATAATAACTAATATTCACACGTTTTAATATTAAAATAAGATTAGACTATTTATCCTATTTTTAATCCCTTCACTGATGAATTTTTCAACTCCAAGAATCACTGAAATTTGTTATATATTAAAACGATCTATTAGGCAGGGTCTCCCTTTAAGTTATTTTTAATGCCTTCACAGAGATAGGATTTTCTTTTCTTTGATGAAAGGTTAGACTCTTGTCTTAATGGAGTTTTTTTTTTTTACAGTTTTGTTCCACTTCATCAGATGAGGCTAGAGAGATACGAATCACAGCCTCTAATGACATTTGGCTGCAACAGGCTGAAAAATGAACTGGATAATTCCTGTAAAACACGACCTGGTAGAGAATCTTGTGAAACTGGGAAATGCCAGACATCATATAGCCATTAGCAAACATAACACTTAGGTAAACCCCTGTAATGTCTGACAGTTCTGCAGTGGGGGTGGGGTTGTCTTATTTACAGCATTTACTGTACACTGTGGAAATGAGTGCTCCAACAAACTGCTCCTGATGTGTGGGAATGAAAGCCCTGATGTTATTTACAGGGGAGACTTTTATCCCCAGCTAAGCTTTGTGTCCGGCTCAATTATACACTTAGCTTTAGAGAAGCCGACGGCCGTGTCCCACCAGCTTGTAACCTCCCTTTCTCTTAACTTTGTGAAAACAGAAGGTGGGCGAGGGGTAGGGATGGGTTGTCGGTAGCTAACTGGCCTATTTTCATGTGTCACTGTGGGACACAGCAGGAAGCATTGGATGCCTGCGTGTGGATAATTCTTGGCCATGTCAATTGCTCTGTTTCTACTTCCACTCCGCTGGGACAAATCCTTTACTCTCCAAGCAAGTGTTTCCTCTTATTTAAGGGGCTCCCTAAGGATGAGAGCCAAATCTGACTCTGCTACATGAACCATGAGTGCCCTCTCCATGCTAGTGGAAGATAAAATGGAGCAGAACTGTGGTCATGGACCAATTAAGAGACAATGGGCCCCTGGGCATGAATGGACCCCAAAAATGAAAGTCCTACACCCTTTAGCCTTCCCTTTCCAGTCATTGGCTTCTGCAAAATATTCAAGACACTTACAGTGAAGTCTCATTTCAGTACCAAATTTGTTTCTACCAGTGTTTGGATCATTTGCTTTGAGTTATTGCAATTAAGATCTTGTGAATGACAAATCTGTGATTTATTTCTTAATTAAAAACATTTTTACAAGGCACAAGTGCATTTTTAAGGCTTGCTGTGTATCTATTTGGTAGCCATATGGCACATTTATGAACATTTGTGCAAAATGATAATAACTAACATTAACTTGAATTCCCGAAATAACATCATAGGAGGTAAATTACATCAACATTTGGATAATTTAAGTTATTCTTTAATATTGAAAGGAAATATTTGATAGGAATGCTGCCCATAGATCTGCCTGCTGCTTCCAGTCTTTTGAGGCAATAAAGTGAATGCATTCAAACATTGAAGCATCCTCTTGAGATCCGTTCCCAATTCTTCACAACACAAATGTACACCTCTGGCAGAAGAAGATTCTCCCCGAATCACAATGACTACGTTTCTGCAGCCGTGTTACTCCAACCATGAGCTGTTCCAGGTGATGATTTACAAACTGTGAGCTTCAATTGTCTTTCTGTTGGGTTTGTGAAATAATCTTGTTTTCTTTAATTTGCCAAAATTTCCACAAATGTGGCAAACTACTTTCCGTTCAGGAACTACAAAGAGAAGATGTGGGCTCTGACTTGGGGCTAGATTTACTAAAGCACAGAATGAATCAGTGTGTTTGTGTTCTTATGCTGTGGAGATATTTTTTGCAGTTATATACACATTGCTCCCACATGGGGCAGTAATCTGAAATATGTAGAATTATCAGGGATGTAGGCTGCTATTGGCTGTGGTGGTGCCATGGGAAACTAAACAGAAATCTGCTTTGCAATCATGGCTCAAACTACAGAGGAGCTGAGAGGAGCTCCGCTCCCCCAAAAAGCAGAGGAGCTCCCCTAAAGACGTTCATCTGATTCCCTGAGAGGGAAGTCCTAAAAGTACTTCCAACCCAATTACAAGAACTTACATTTGAATACTTAAGGATGCTGAGTACATGCCTACTGATAAATCCCGTCACAGTTCACTGGTCAGGAGCAAAAATCGGATGGGACGATTTTGTGGTATTATTAACTGGCATTATTAACATGTAAATGTTGACAGCCCTAATAAAACGGTGATTGCTATAAAAATTGTCCCAAAAAATGAAAAAAAGCAAAGAAAAAGGTTCCTTTTCCTCTGAGTGTGAATTTAAAGAGTTAAAGAGCATATCTCAGTGTAAATCTGCCCAGTCCTGAGTGAACAGCTAATTCCATGTGCACATCTTCACTTTTCCCATAACTTTTCCAGGAAGGTCTGAAGAAAATTTAGAAACCTGAGAAGTGCCCAGCACCTAAATGAGTGAATACCATGGATTTCATTTACTGATTAAACCATTAATGTGATTTAAATCTCACATGTAGAAATGGCTTAAAACAACTAAGAGAGCTAAGCAATGTCTCAGGGTCAGACAACTTAACTAGAAGCTTTATTTAAATCCTCAAAGTATTATCAAAGTCTTTCCCCGAAGCCAAACTGGAAGCTGGTTCCAGTCCAGTCTTTAGAAGGGGTTCTATAAGTAGCTGCACTCAGAAAAAGCTCTCTGTTGGAATGAAATGAAACTAAGTCATCAAGAGGACGATGATTGTAACCTCTCTTAGACTTCATGTAGATCCTCTGAAGAGACCGGATAAATGTGATCTCTCCAGTTACTTCCTGGCAGAACTGCAGCACATTGAACCAGCTGGAGGCTTTTCTGAGACCTTTTCTCAATAATAAGAAATTCCATTACTCAAGCTTAGAAATAACAAACGCATGGGGTAGTTATTCCTGCATCAGTTTGAGACAGGATGTTGGGTATGGAGTCACACTGCGGAAGGCTATCTCAGCCTCCGCTGTTTTTATTTTTAACATTCATCTTTAATCTCTCTCTATCCTCCGAGTCTCAGCTGAAGACTCAAACTGGAGTTCCTACATTTTATTACAACACGTTCGGCTGTAAATATAATTTTGCTTTTGCAGATGCAGAATTTCCGCCTGAACTTTTTATTCTGTTGCAAGGCTTTCCTGCTAACATGAGCGAATAATCAAATGCACGCATAACCTGTTTATGAGGCTTCTCCTGTCAGGGCCTCCATCTTCACTTTACTGTTTGTTTTATATAAGGGATTGCCGTATCGAACTCCAAGCTCATCTCTAATCAACACAACAGCTTATCTGCCTTCTTCTCCTGGCAGCAGCCCATGAAGAACAACAAGATAATACTTATCTTGACATATGAGGCTCTATTTTTTTACAGCTACTCGATGCTTTGATCGTGTTTTATATCTCTGATGGGGTGTCTTGCATTTCATAGAGTTGTAACACCATGTTGTATCAAACTCAAATTTTTGTTTTTAATTGAAACCATTTTAGTTGAATGTGGTCCTCTGTAGCTGTTCAGACTATAAAAATGGTTTCATTCAGCATTTCTTTCAGCAGCTGCACCAATTTTTATTCATTCATCTGATTTTTGGTGATAGTAAGAAACTGGAAGAATAAGAAACCAGATAAAGCATCTGCAAGCATGTTCTTTACAATAACCGTTTTTCAAGATCATGTTCACCATCTTAGTTTGTAAGAACTCTATCTACAGTAGTGGAGGATTGTGACCCCAACCCTTATTTTTGACTGATAATTACTGGTGCTGAGTAGTTTCCATGCAAAAAAGGCACTGTACCTATTGAAAGGGAAATAATGCAACATTTCTATTGTAGTTTCACCATTTGACAGTTTCATTTTAACCAGGGAAAAACATTTTTTTTGGTGTTTTTTTAATTTCTTTTGTGTCTTTGAAGCTGCATCATTCACGTATTACTGCTGACAAGCTTCATGTCCTTCTTTTTTTAAAAGGATTTTTTGGGCTCTAGTGGACTTTATTTAAAAGTAGCTCCACAGGAAAGGAGGTCAGAGAAATTGAGGAATGACATGCTGCAAAGGGGCCCCAGGCCAGGGCTCGGACATGAGCCGGCTGCACTGTGTAGCTGTAGCCGCTGCATGCGGGGCGACCTCTCAATTAGAGCCCAGGTCCTGTTTTAATCCAGCAGGTAACGGGATTTTGACTCCCCAGTATTCCCTCTACTGCAGCAGGCAAAGCAGCCATCATAGAGGGATTCATGACAGCAGTTCATGGCTAATTTCTGGAGTGGTGGTGGCTCAGCCTATTAGTGTTTCATGCAGGTCAAGTATGAGGACAGACCCCTGACCTGAGTGGGTTATTTGTGAGGCTTAGGTGCTCCAGCTTGGTTAAAGTCTTTGCAGTAGACTTATTAATAACATCCTGCTGAACCGTGCCTCAGTAAAGAGCCGGTGTGGAGTTTCACTAAATAATGTAGAGTGTTGTCTTTTCTTGTTTACTTCCTGCAAAACAAGCACAAATATTCAGAAATAAGCATTAAAAAACCCACATTTTCTGCTCTGCTACATGTCCTTCCAAGACTTCTCCTCGATTAGCACTTCAATGTTTTTATAATAGTGTCACCAAAGGGTGCCAAAAAAGGGTAATTCAGTCTTGTTATCATGTTCAGCAGCATATTTCCTTTCTCACTCTGCCTCTGCTCCTCATTTTTTCAGCTGAACTGACGTGTCTGGATAACTATGAATCTATGGTAACTGGCAACATGGGACAGTTAGACAAACGGCTCGGCAGTTACATTAAGGATGCTGCGCACTGTTGATGAGTTGACTATTTGATGGAGTAATATACCCTGGAAGATGCCCGAGCGTATATATTACAACTACAGTATTTATTGCTCTCATGTGCTGTGGTTCTTAATCATTCCTGCTTAGGCTAAATAAATATATAAATGAATAGACTGGCTGCTTGGAAGGCAGCCACTGCTGCTTAAAGGTGGAATAAACATGAAGTTTAAGAGCTCACATGTGCAATTAAGTTGCTACATTTTTGATGCATTAAGACTCCAGTATGAAAAATGAAGTTGGAATCTGCTTTTAATCATGTAGAGGAGGTTGTTTGGGTCTTGAAACGCCCAGGAGACTCTATTAAAGTGGTCTAAGTCAATGTGGTTTGGCTTTTTGTCTTAGTGTCCAAATGCTGTGGTGTTCAGAGTTAGCAAAAAATAAAATTCAGCAATTCCATTATGTGTACAGTAAATTGTAAATGAATAGGTGTATAGCGCTTTTCTAGTCACAGACCACTCAAAGCGCTTTACATGACGAATCTCATTCACCCATTCATACCCATTCACACAGCACCTATATTGGAACATACTGAGCTAACATTCACACACATTCATACACCCAATAGGCACATCGGGAGGCAAGGTAGGGTTTAGCGGACACTTCGACATGTGCCGGAGTGCAATCAAACAGCCAACCTCCTGTATTAGTAGGCGACGGCTCTATCCACTGAGCCACAGCCGCCCTGTCACTGCTTTAATTTAAACCAGTTTAAAAAAAACATAATCCATCTAATAAGGATTTATTTAAATCTTAATGAAACATGTTGTCTTTTAGAGCTCAGATTTGATCGTCAGATTATGAAACAGTATGTTTTTATCATATATGTCTAAAATCGAGATTTGGCGCCGACATCACAGATGAGGTGAAACAGCAAGTCTTGCTGATTTTACTGTTGAACTGTTTGTTTTATTGTGCAACATCTGCTTGCAGTAAATGTGCTTCATAAATAAATGTAAACTTGAAAACAACAGTATGATTAGGATTATTACAGTCATTATTTATTGAAATTCTTGTCGATGATTGATGTTAAATGTATATTCCTTAATGTGTCTCTGTGCCATTTTCCTCTGAGCTGCATATATTTTGTATGAAAGACAGACTGTACATGAATAAATATTTCCTGAACCACTTGCTCTACTTGTTTAGAAACACTTTTGAATAATTTAATCATTTCACTCACTTTATAGAAATGCACTGAAGGACAACTTTCAGGAATAATAACAAAGATTTAAACAGTTTATAGTGTCCCCCACCTCCCTTAAACATTGTTTGTCATCCTGTTGCTGGAGAGTGACATAACTAAAATAATCAGCCCTCATCTAATGCAGTGGCTTTTATGTTTTGTAGGCATTTGTTCCAGCTGCATGAGGACTTTGGTGCAGTCTATGATCAATTCCTCAAATTATTTACAGAGGGAATTTTCAGGACAAAGTCAAAATTCTGAGATATGAGTTGAAAAGTGAGGCCTGCAGTATCAGCCAGAATTTTGTACATTTACATTTTCAGATGGTACAGAATATACACACACTAAATATGCTGACAAAAAAAGGGGGGAAAAAAATTAGTTGTCATGCCCTCCATTCCCACCTTATCCACACAGCTCTGCAGTTTTAAGGTGGTCCAGATCCTTAAAACACCATGGATGCACAGTTAATACCCGGTTAGCGGCTGGCAACGAGTCAGGGACAATTTAAGCAATTTTTCTAATGTATCTCACACTGCCTGACCTTCACACACACCACCATAATACAGTCGACTTCAGCTCAGCTGCTTCATGCTGTACAGTGTTGGACATCATCTCATTACTGGCAGTCACACTCCACGGTGACATGTGACTGACTGTCTCGTTTCTTAAAGACACACCACAGGACTTTTGCCATTTTCTCAGAGATGCACCGCTTCCCGATGACGTCCAGCTTGCATCATACCTGTACTGGGAGCTTTCTCCAGCCAGTAGAAGACCGTGGTGACTCTTGTCTTAAATCTTGCTTTGTGATTTTCTTTCTCTCCTCCTGAGATAATGGCTTCTTGCAGTTGTTTGCTGAATCCGCCACGGATGGCCGTTGAAAACAGTCGGAATCACCTGAAACGATGCTCAGCACTTTTATTAGTTACAGTCAGTCTTCAAGGTTTTTCTAGTCAATTTTACCTGCAAATGGACCACAATGGACAAAGAGCCCCCAATGTCAGCTGATGGTAGCTACACAACCCCATGTCTGACGTACGTGTCCTCTCTGATGTTTATCTACTAAATAATTACTAAACAGCAGCGATAGATAGTATGGAAAAAGCTGAATGATGCACGTCTATATGACTGTAAATTTGCAGTTAAGTTGTGTTTTATGCTGTTGCCTCGTTGTTTTGGGATCATCTGGAATTCAAACCATTTAACTGGCAAAAAAAGTCAAACTTAAATGAAAATAAGTTTGCTGTTGTTGTTTTTTTTGTTTGTTGATGCTTTGTGTCACTCGTGGACGTAGTTTTAGGGGGGGGACACAGGGGACATGTCCCCTGCACTTTTTCAGACGGCCGTTTTGGTCCCCTGTACTCTGTAACTGTCCAAAAACAATGTTTGCTACATTAAACAGTGAGTTGTCCAGCACTAGGACCCAGCAGAAAAACGGTCGCTCAAACTGGTCGCTGCCTCAACCCCCAACTTCCTCCATTGGTTATGCCTTCTCTTGTGTGATTGGGTGATTCTGCTGTCACTCCACCTTACCTGCTTGCACACTGCACACGGGTGAGCCAGACTGGCAAGCTAGTCTGCGGTCAGAAGTTTGTTCTGACTCTTCAGCTGGAAGTCCATGATGTGGAAGAAAAGAAAGCCGACATGAGAGACTTCTTAAAAAATTCAAACTGTAAGTTCATCAAAGAAATGTGTTACAGCCGTCCTTCAAC
The DNA here is from genome assembly GCA_036024015.1 of Craterocephalus amniculus. NCBI lineage: Eukaryota > Metazoa > Chordata > Actinopteri > Atheriniformes > Atherinidae > Craterocephalus > Craterocephalus amniculus. The sequence goes on from JAVQJG010036294.1 coordinate 9,472, forward strand.
ACCTTCACTGGGTCCATAAAGCAGCATTTCCACCTTTTTTTTTTTTATTAATATCAAAAAAGTACCTAAATATACAATGTAAATAAATCTAATTTTATACATCTAAACTAATTAACCAAGTTATTATGCTCTTATAATTTTTTCCTCTATAACTCATCTAAGTTGATCCCAAATTGTCCCACTGTTCATGTCATGCTCCAGTATATTCTATCAGGCCGAGGATAGTAGAGATGCAGGAGAAAGAGAAGGAAACTCTGGAGGAGAGAGAGCGGAAGCTGCAGGACATGAGGGAGAAGAGGCTGAAGAAGGGAAAGCTGATTGAGATGGAGAAGTGGCAGGAGAAGGGAGAGGAGGACAAACTGGAGAAAAGGCTTGAGACTCACAGGTGAGGTTGAAAGAATAAACGTGTTAGTCTTCAGATAAAGCATCTTGTCAGAGTGATGATCAGCTACATCAGAGCTTTCAAAGTTCAAACACCAGCATTTGTATGTTTTGTCAGATGGTGAACAAAAACTGTCCAGATACAATTTTATATTGAAGCTTTGATGGAAATTTTATGCAGTTTCTTCCCAAATGTAATGCTACTTTCCCACCAGTGGGTGGTGCTATGCAAATCATAATATTCCATAAATAAGCAAAATTGTTACTAAGTTAGTGTGAAGTTGACTACGGTAAAACACAGAATCTTGTGATTACGTTCGGCTACATGCTTTACAACCATTCAAACCAAGACAAGGAACATTAGGCTTAAAACTATCAATAGAAAACTAAAAGAAACACTAGAAGACACAGTAGACACAGTAAGCTGAAAGATAAGTTTAATGAAAAACACTTCTGCCCCCCCCCCACCTCTGAAAAGAAAACTACATCCACTGCTGTTGAAGGGAAAATCTTGAAAAGTTACTTTGTACCCACCTGAATGTGAATGAAGGGCCAGCCGACCTGTGGGAAGAGTTTGCTGTTGTGGCTCGGGGCAGTTTTGACCAGTCTGAGGGTCTTTGAGCAAGATATCGAGCCCACTGCCCCTGATGTGTGCCCCCATGGGTGGGTGGATGAACGAGTGTGTGGTTAATGTATAGAATAAAAAAACCACAGGGTGTGAATGTGTGCTGGATTGTGGGTTACTTTATAAAGTTCTTTGCGCTGTTAGAGCAGAAAGATGCGAGCACTTGGAGCGCGGTGGGGCTGAGGGAACGGATGAGAGGATGACACCCTATGACTTTTGCTTAAAGGGGCACTGAGATTTTTTGTCTTAAAACTATCATGTTTACCACTTTGACTGTTACTCTATAGGACAAATACCTTAAAATCACTCTTTCTGTGCAGCGCTTCATGCATCAGACTTTGATGTAATCGGAAAGGATGTATTAGGAAAATTCCCTCAGACCAAAGTAACGGGGCCAGAAGGACACCACCTGTTTAAGAATAACAGTGTTTTTATTTCTTTTGATTTTAGCTTTCATCGCTGTATTTTCAATAAATTTTGTGGCTTTCAACAGCTTATTTTTAACTCAATGGGTTGCCGGGCCAGAGAGGGCCGCTTGCTGTGCCTATAAAAATGAGGTTATTTTTTGTTTGCTGGTGTAAATTGTACAAGATTAGCCTTCAGTGGTCTCTCCATCTGCTTTTGCCAATGTTAGGTCTGCAGCATGATGCAAAATACATCGGGACAAAACTGTTTACTTGAAAACAAAGAGGGATTATGTTTGATTGAACTCAGGAGTTCTATAAAAGCATAAAATCAAGATGTAATCAGCTTCAGTTAATGAAACAGGTAATGTTAGATAATCATGCTACTGTAAGATGAATTAGGAATCAGTAGGTCATATTTTGTGACAGATAATGTGTTGAGTCATGGTTTTCTGTAGGTTTTTGTCTATTACTTTGAATTACAAAGTGCTTATATTCTATAAAATGCAAAACAATAGTGTGAGGAGAAATTTCATACTTTTCCACCTTACATCCTCTTTACTTTAACACGTTGGCATATGGGGTGATGCCTTCACCTCTAATGAAATTTCACAAGTTTTAGCTTTATATTTATACCAAGGTGGTTAACATAGAGCTTATGATGGCATATAAATAATCATTTCTTTCTCTGAATGTCTTTTTCAAGTAAAAACGTCACCAAAAAGACCCTCAGGACTATAGAGGTTTTCCCTCCTTCTTAGCATTTGTTTGCCCTTTTAATGTATGCTAATGAATGCTAATGTTAGCATTGTTAATTTGTTGTCAGTTGAGCTACCAACCGCTGTCATCCCTGCCCATAGATGCAGCTTGATTCAATCTTGTGTTTGATCCAGTCGGGTAAAGTGAAATGAATCGAACCAGCACAACATAAGAACGATTTTGCCCAATATGAATGTTTACATTGGTTAAGGTTAATCTTTGAACTCTTAGAAAAGCAATTCCTGACATTTTTCCTCTAATTTTTGTTTCTCTTTTTAATACTAGTGCATCTAATTATTTGCTTGAGACATATGGCTTCATGAAAGCAGCTTAAAGAACTTAAAACTCCTTAAACCTGCCTGATTAATGATCTTTTTAATCCCTCTCATTTTTCCTTGATGCTTGTTCTTATACTGTGAGATATCCCTACATCTGTCAGGAAGTGGATGGTACATGTTTGCGCCTTGCTGGTGCAAATACCACAGGAGTCCTTCCACATTCACAGAGCAGATTTATTCCACCCACATGTTGTGCACACCAAGATGTTGACTCAGGCATGTTCTCAACGAATGTGTGGATCGGATAAATTAATGGCCCCATCACTGTTACTGGTTAGGCCTAATATATCACTGCGAGGCATTAGGCAGGCCGAGTGGCTCTGTTTCCATCAGGTCGTGACAGAGCTTGTATTTTTCTTCTTCCTTTATTCAACACAGACATTGAAAACAGGAATGATCACTCATGATACAGAGACTAAAGAGCGAGATGAAGCAGGCTGTCAATCACAAGGTGGAATCATTTCTGGAAGAAGCGTCACTTTGACCTATTTGTTGGAGTATATTTATAAATCAAATTACACATCTAATGCATTTATCGCAAAATCACATTTCTAACATTGCAGCTAATGAGCAAGACAAACTAATGGAAGTCTTTGGACCATTCCCAGGCTGGAACAGAACATCTGATGTTTGATTTATTTTTTCTGCTGCAACATACTGTAAGATTTTGTCATTATTTTCAGTGTGTATATGTCTGCTGGTGTGGGAGGATCACTTTATTAGCCGACGTCATATGTCTGAAACCGGCCTCACACATGATGAGACGTCTCCAGACTCATCACTCACTGATCAAACTGATCTTCATCATAGTTCCGGCTGTCATGGAAACAATTCCTTCCTCATTATCATCAGCATTGCAGTGTGATAGAAGTATCTCCTGATTCTTAAATGTTCCTGGAATACCTGGAGTGCTTTGTTATGCTTTGTTTCCTGAGTCTCTGTTTATCTTTATTTTTCCAGTTTTCCAGTGTCGGATACTTTGACCATGCTTCATTCTTACTCTCCAACTCTTCTCCCAATCACTACCTGAGTAAATCAAGCTAGCCTAGAGAATCGCACCTTCAAACTCCAAACATAGGAAGTAATGACCCACAGCATTTATCTGTAACTGGTTCTAAGTGTGCATTGACACCAGGATAGTCCGATAGACTGGGTGTGATGGGTGCTTGGGTCAGTTGGACATTCCTCTGGGCTGAGACTGTGTTCATGCTGCACTACTCAAACAAATCAGACCTTTTAGATCACATCCCCCTCTCTAATGCACCAAGAATTACAAAGAAAGACATCTTTGTAGTCCACTTCCTTTGTTCGGTCCACTTGAACAGAACAGAGATCTGCGTTTTTAGGTTTGATTCAAATTCATTTTCACATTCACAATTCTCCAAATGGAGCTGACGTTCTGAGCAAGATGGACTAGGATTCAAATCAGTTGCCAAGTCTTGCGGTATGAACCTTGCAGAATGTTGTCATGCAAATGAAAGCATGTCACATAGACATGTTTCACAGAGCAGCTCTGCTACCTTACCATCACCAGGTATGAATGAGGAGTGAAGAAATAATGGAGTGGTAGCAGAATGGCTAAAAGGATAAGTGAGTTTATCGCTGATATAACATGCTGTAAGGCGTCTCAGAGTCTGAATCTGGTTCCTTCTGGTTAAAAGGGAGTTTTTCCTCCTCATTGTTGCCTACTGTGCGATGTATGCTCAGGATTGGAAATTAAGAAGAGGATTCTCATCATCAAATGATTTTCTGAGCTCAACAGATTCTTCTTTTTCCTCCTTATGAAAGGGCTTATCAACACAATTTTTACAAATATAACTAATTTTCATAATCAGTTTGATTTGATTAAAATATGATTGAAAAAGTTGGTACTATAGATTCTCAGTCATCATGGCAGTTATCAGAGTCAGCTGGACTCTTATTAATTCATTCATGTAGACCAGTCATTGCAAAAATGATTCCAATACTTTGAACTCTTTTAATCTAAAATACACTGACATTCCTAGTTTTGTTGCAACGTTTAATACAATTTACCACAAAGTAAGAAGAATGTAATATATCTGTGTGTGGATAAGACATGAGCCCGCTGTGCGGATGGCATGCACATCCAGGCTGATATTCAGGGAGATGAGGGCTTTGTTCTGGACTGGCTGTCAGACCATCACAGGTTCACACAAACCAACATGCATGCATGCATTTAAACCTGCAGCAGGCCAACTCCGAATCAACAGTGAACCTGACATGAGGAAGCTGGGGCTTAATGTGTGCACAGGGAATTCATGTACGCTTCACCCAGGAAGGCTTAGGTCGGTCTGCCTCGCTGAGGTAACAAAGCTCTCGTTGTTTGTCAGCAATTTGGACTCGTCAATTTCTCAGTTATAGGGCAGCTGTGGCTCAGCTGATGGAAACGGCAGTGTAGCATGGAGCACACTTCCTGTCAAGGTGCTGACTGCGATGCTAGACATTAATGCTAGACATTAAAAGCATAAATGCAAGAGGAATTACAATAAAATTATTTAAACATAAAATCATTCAAAAGGTCCAAGGCCACTCATAATGAGTAGTAAGGTGTGCAGCATAGCATCGTTCACAACAGTACCGGTAGATTTTTTTGCCTGAATACATTTTGTCATCTGTTATTTTGTCACATGCTCTGACCATACACTTCTGTTGCCTAACTAGAAACTAAAATAGAAAAAATAAATAGAAAACATATGCAACAACAACATTTGCCGTGGATGGGGATAGTGCAAGGGGTCTTAATAAGTGCAAGGGGTACCACTCCGCCTTGCACCGCAGATAAAGCAGCCTGATTATCCTTTTTTTAATCCCTTGCTTATAAAGTTAAGTTAACTTCATTTTTCTCTACAAAAAAAAAATCCATAAATATAAGCTCACACCATTTTCTATGTTTAAAAATATACACATTGAAAATAATTCAAACGTTTAGCAGGCTATGATTCCAAGTCCTTATAGAAAAGCAGGTTTTCTCCTTTTTTCGTTGCTGTTTTTCTGAAAGCATCTTTATACTGAGATTAAACTCCCATCTCCAGTCTTCAAACAGACGAGGCTTGTAGGAAGCAGAGCTATTGATAACATAATGTTAACTCAGCTGATCTACTATGTAAGCAAAGTCTTCTGGCAGCTTCTAATTGAGGAGCAACAAGTACGTGTATTTTAAATGACCTACTCATTACCCTAATGAAGCACAGAGGGAGGAGAGCCGTTTTCTCCTGGATTCAGTTTCACTTCCCAAACTCTCATCTCCCCGTACCCTCCGTTGCTTGTGCTTTTGAGAGGACTGCAATTTACTGGGATTAAACTGTGTTTACCATCTGTGCCGAGGTGATAAGAGGGGTATATATGGTATGTAAAATATTTATCCCTTCATTTCCTTCTTGTTGCTCTCTCAAGGATTTAGGTGGTAAGGTATATAGTTTTCTTTATTATAATAACAACCCAAGCCAAAACAGATTTTTTTCATCCCCCCATAAAGTTCTAAAAATACATGGAAAGGATCGTTCCAAGTAACCAGTGAGCATTTTCACTTGTGATGTAAAAGAGCTGGTGTCGCAGATTTCCAGGTTTCATTAGAGTTTTGCATGAAAAGAAAGAGAAACTTGGTGTGCAGTGCAAAACTCGACAAAAGAGCCGCTAGATCTTTCTTTCTTTTTTGCTCATCATTTAATGACTATCCAAAAACCCAGAAGCTGCAATCTACCGTACGACCTCCTTTGTACTCTTTTATCGCACTCAAAGCAGCAGCAGTCCCACTCAAACAATGTGAATGCACATTCCTGTGAAAGGGAAATTGGTAGTCGGTGTAAACACCCGTGCCAGGAAACTGTTAACTGTGTCACTGACCCTCTTAAAATAAATGAAAAACAGTGACAGCTACATTTCCGCAGCAGGCACTGACCACAGCCTTAACCTTAAAGACTAACAGACAGCAGACAGGAATTGATTAGTTCCTGGAGATTTATGGGATGAGGAGCTCTGGAAGCTCACCAAGTCTCCACTGCTTGACACTGAAGTTCAGTCCTGTCAGGTGTGTTTTTTCTTTAGACAGAAAATGACAATTTTATCACTTGAAACCTGATGTGAAATTAAAGAGAAAATTATATAGTTTGACATTTTCACTTTTAACCATTACTTGCATTGGAAGGAATCTGTTTGTTTTCCTAAGCAAGGGGGGGGGATTTATGAATTGGCCATAAGAACACAGTTATTATTCATTCAACATATGTTAATAAAGGACCAAAAATAATCTTTAATTATTCTGAAATGCACAGGCATTGAATTACATCAAATGAAACTAAATTACCTTTTCATCCATAGTGTCCATTATAGTGGACACCTGTTTGTAAACTATCCATGTATGAGGATGGTACATTTGCAAATTAACCAATATACTACCACTTGCTGAAGAATAAATAAATATATCGTAAAATTTCATACATATGCTTTGAAATGATTCAATTTGTCCCTGATAAAGGGGAAAAGGAAAAGACACCGCTGTGTTGTATGAAAATATGACAAAATTATTTTTGTCACAAGATTAAAAATCAAATATATCATCACTCTTGATGTCTGTTAAAGTAAAATATTCAAGTTTTTTTTAATTAAAAATTCATGCATCAGAGGCTCAGGCCATTGGAAAAAATGAACAGTCAAATGTTTGAAATGATTTCATCGTGCTTCTACTGTACAGAGATTAAACTTAAACTTTAATTTCATAAATTGATAATCTGTCTCTTTATCTGAGATAATTGATAGCATTGCCATATTTTGCTCTTATCCCAGCACGGAGGTGGTGATGCACGTTGTTGTCTCTAGTAGAATATGTCATTGTAATGCTCTGCTCTCTGATCACCCTGAAAACATTATTTCAAGATCACAGTTAGACCAGAATTAGCGAGGAGCAGAGAGCCAGAACACGTGGACTCCCCTTGCGTTTCAGGTTCATTTTAGAATTATCTTAGTAGTTTATAAATTGGTCTTGGGCCTTCTTGTTTATCTGACCTGGGGTCTTCTGGTACTGGCATTTTGTTTCTTACCACATCTATTGGTGAGGCCTCGTTTCACCATGATAGGCCCTGTGACAAACATCAGAGACTGTTTATGTTTGTGAAATGAGGCTCAACACCTACTTTTAAACTTTTATTATAGTTATGGTCATACATAGATATACAACTGTTTTTTGTAGATTTTTATAAGTAATTAAGTATTAATAATTTAATTAATAATTTAATTTGTCCTCCACCTTGGAAGCCAGGCCAGTACTGAGTCATAACGTAGAATACTGTACCATAGTAGTAGTAAATGTTGCATGAAATGGAAAAACACAATTTTGGGACATTTATATTCTATTAATTGTGAATTTGTACTTATCTAAATCCTTCTGACTTCTAGATGTTTGGGGTTTGATGTCAAAATGTTCCTGGTTAGGGGCAAAATGAATGTACAAGGTTAATTTAACAGTTACAGAAAATGGTCAAGCTTTAGGGATTTTCATACTCGTGTGATGCATTTTCTCACCATAGTTGGCAAAACCTCTCCTAGAGAAAACAACAGGCAAGGGAAGCAGAATTTTCAGCAATGGGCTGTGAAACTATCACAGTGGACAAATGAATTTATTCCACATTTTCTGATGAGACCAGGCCACTTTAACATGCAGTTCCAGTGGAAGCACAGTTCAAACTGCGATGCTTTTGTGGATATTGTTTTTAAAGGTTAACCATTAGCAGTGTGTATAGAGTGTGAAATCCATTTACAGCTCAGCTAAATTAATTTTTTTCCAGCTAAAAGAAATGATAAATAAAGAATAATGCATTTCTTTTCCTCCCTCCGGGTTTTGTGAGGCAGTGGAGGTGTGCATGCGTGTTTTCTCTCTGCCATACCATCATAAATGCCCCAAGGATGCCATTGACCCCTCTGCTGCCGCTGAAGTGGAAAAGAGCGATGGTTTAACAAAAGTTATGGCAGCGTAAGTGGAGCTGAGAGTCGTTCAGCTGCACTGTGACTCTGCCACCGTTCAAAGCTGCTTCTATCTCCCATTCCTCTGTGTGTCAGATCAACAAAACAATATATACAAAAAATGCCCTAGATGGCAGCATCTTGGCAATCAAAGACAGACTTTTTATTCAGTATAAAAATATCTCCATTATGTATCTCTATATTGGCTGAGACGTGTTATGAAAATACAGCAGATGTGTAGTTGTGTCAAAAGAGTCGGAGATCAGTGACCAAGCTTCTTGTACCAAAGTGACTGGTGAAATTAATTTAATTTGATTGCAACAGAGCGCAGGAGCGCTCATTCTCTCAATCAGTTTTAAATGTCAAAACCAAGTGAGTGGGCAGATAAACAAAGAGACCTGAAGGCAGCTCAAGAATTGCATTTGCATACTTACAATGTGTTTCATTACAAAGCTTATTAAAAAATTGTCACTGTTCCAAGCAGGTCTACATGGTGCTAAAACCCTGATTGTTATTAGTATCTGTAGTTTATGTGTATTTTATAATATTATCTTTGTTACACACCACCTGGATTTAACGAAGCAAATTGCTAGGAGCATCCTATTGGATAATTACTACATGGACAATTATCTTTAGCTGGAAACAAGTCATTTAACCCCAACTGAAGCACTGAGTGGCTTCTCATTCCTGAAGCAATCCTGTGGGAAGACGCACCCTGTGGTCATGGAAAAGATGCTGGTCTGTTTAAACGGGTCATATTATTGCAGAGAAAACATCTAAGATGAAGTAGAAACGACTAAAACTGGGTTCAAAATGTCCAACGCAGTATTAAAACTGGAAGGATAGTGGGGAACCTTCGTCTTCCAGAAGGATGTGGTCGGAATGTGGCTTGGGGGAAAAGGGAAACAAAATGGAAGATCAAATGGAAGAAAAACAACAGTAGAGCTCAGGGCTATGTTTAGTAGTGCATATGATGGGAACTCAGGGGATTGACTACTTGATTATCATAAATGAGCAGGTTATTCCAGCTTCCCTGATGGCACGGCCATATTCATGGGGCTCAGACTGTGAGAGAGTGGTTCAGAGAGCATGAGACATCATTTTCAGTCCAGACCAGAACCCCATGGAGAATCTTTGATGTTCTGAAGAAGGCTTTATACCGTGGTTGGGCTCTCCTGTCATCAATGCAAGTTCTGGGAGAAACATTAATGCAACACTGGATGGAGATAAATCTTGTTGCGTTGCAGAAAGTTTTGGGAACAATGCCGCAGAGAAAGATGCTGTAATCAACGCTAAAGGTGGCCAGATGAAATATTCAGGCGTGTGATATCAAGCATTTTTTCCCCTAATTTTCTCCATTTCTATAATAAATGTTATTGTGCTACAGTGACTTGTATCATCTTATATCTTATAAAAATTGCAACGATAACTAATATCCTATAGAAGTCAAAGACTTGCTGTTTTCATGCAACGAAACCCACCAAGAGCTATTTTCACTGATTAGCAACATTTCTAAAGAGGAGGAACTAATCAGTGGAATGACTGTTCATCCCAGAAATTAGCAACTGATATCAAAGTCCTTTGGTTGTGAAAAGAAGATACTTAATTGGACTTAAGACTTGAATTATTTGCTTGGCTTGATTGAACATAATTTTTTTGGTTATAAAAGATGCATTTTCAACCTAATTTTTATTTCTCTGCAGGTGTGAACAGGAGGACGTTGTCACGCACACAGCATGGCTAAACCGGTCGAGTATACTCTTTGCCGGAGAAGAGAAGTGGTCAGTGGATCCCAGAGTGAGTCTGGTGACCCTTAACCAGGAGGAGTTTACAATCAAGATTGAAAACGTGGACATGACAGATGAAGGGCAGTACGTGTGTGCAGTCCAGACAAGCAGTCGACCGAGGACAACCTCAGTGCACATCCTTGTCCAAGGTAATCAAAGATGAAGAAACAATACTGCCACTGCTACCGGTTGTAGTAATAGCAACTTGAATAGGAACTTTAGTTGAACAGCTGTGTGATTTTCTGTTAAACTACTTCTTCTTTTCATCTAAAGGTTCATACACTCACTAAAAAGTCAGTCAACCAAAACGTGCAACAAAATATTAAAGTAACTGTGACTCGTGCAAAAGTTTACGTACCCAAACGTGTTAACACAAGCTCCACAGCTTGCAAACATTGCAAATGAGTCTGAGACACTCTGAGACACTTGCAAATCACGTCAAATGATGATAGATTGCTGTCTTCCAACCGAGGCATGTTTTTCCCCCTTTTCTGCTTGTCTACACACTTTATTCAAGAGTGCAATCACACCAGAGGATAAGTGAACATGCCAGAGAATCAAAACACACATCTGATGCCTTTTTCTGCATCTCGCTTCCTCATTCATCGCACCACTGGAGCAATTACAGGCTAAATGCCTTGCTCAAGGAGGGGGGTGGGAAATTCGGTCCCGATTCACAACATTATGGGAGGTCAGTGGAGAATACCAGTTAAGATGCTTATTTTATAATGATGTGTGGAGTCGTGATAGTGTCCTGAAGAGATGCAGGTTGTGCTGAAGTGCTGAAGTGCTTTGTGGATGGAGCATAATAGGCAGTTCAAAGCTGCTAGTTTGATATGCAGATCCATGTAGTCATAAAGGGGCTTCTCAGAAGATGCAATCTCCAAGTCTAAATTATAGCGGGCAGGTTCGGTTTCAGAGCTCTCTATTACATAACAATGATAATACCAGAGAAGCAAAGTGGCATAAGGATTCATGTTGCGTGCCTGTAACATCTGCTGGCCCATGCAAAGCTCTGTTTTCACTTTTTTTTTCACTTTTAACAGTTTATCTAACAGAATCTGCTTTTAATGTAAAATTTACTTCACAAACTTTAAATATAAAACAAGTTTTATTTACAGATTGTTTTTTATGCCAAAAATCAGTACCCAGTGTTTTCCATCAGAAAAAGAAAAAAAATCCCAGATGATCAACAGCTTTTGAAATATTCAAACCCACCTGTCTGACGCCAACAACCAGACCATTTTCAAAGAATTGTCCATTATGTTCAGCAGCATGTGCAGAATGCGTTCCACAATCTGCTCCAGCAGCTCCAGAGTTGTCCTCAGCCAGCCTCCTTGATCATTTTGTTCGCCTTCTTTAAGTCTCTGCCTCTGATGCTGCTGGCCTAACAGATGGCTTGCACTCTCCACCACAGGCTTTTAGAAGATATGCGGCTGAATGGTGCAAACGTTGACAGACCTCAGCTTGCTTAAGAAGCAGAGGATGCTTTGTCACTTCATGTAAACAGCCTCAATGTTATGTTTCCAGTCTAGTCTGAGGGCCAGATGTACACCATGGTGTTTGTAGCCCTGCCTAAACACCTCCTCTCCTACCATTGAAAAAGAACCTGGTTTATTCCTCAAACTCATAAAGTCTGCAATAATGTCTTAAATTCAAGATGAAGTGATTTTTTTGCCGCAACATTCCTCAAGTGACTGTCTAACTCAGAGTTATCAGAGTGTTCCTGCAGTACACCTCCAGAGTTGCTCCTATGCTGCTTGAGAATCTGCATGCGGTAACCAGGTAATACTGAGGTTCAGCAGGAGGCTTGGGTGACCCATTATTTCATATTTTCATTCACTTTTAACTCCCAATATTTCAGCCACTTACAAACTCAGTTGTGCTTTAATTTCCAATAAAGGAGAGTGTATTCTCTAAAAGATATGCAATGTGTGTAGGTGAGGATCTAGGGGCAGGATCGAGCACATACATATGCTGCAGAGCACAGCGGTCACCTCAGGTCAAAGCTACATCAATATCTTCAACCAACAGTGCAACCTTCCTCTTGTCTGTCTCTATGGATACCAGTGTTTTCAGTGCATCTTTTAATATTCCATCTCAATATATTTTGTTTTTTTGATTAATTTCATTGATCTGTTTATGTTATTTGCAGCAGGGGATTTACTTACTGTTTTCATGATTGTATATATACTGTAGCTGCAGATTAACATGATTTACTTGCTTACTTATGCAGAATTTACATGAAAAACTGCAAAAAATTAGCATGGCGTGCTAATAATATGATCAGTGTAAGCAGCTTTACAAGCACAGTGAGTCGGTTTTCTTTGTGGTTTTACAAAGAGCTCATTATGTAAAACTGGCCCAATATTCCAACTCAGTAGGAATATTTTATCAGAGCCTCTTCACAGCTGTCTTACTGACCGTGCTATAAGTTGTCATCTGATGTCAATCAGTGGTATCTGGATCAGATAGATTATGGATTATTTAAAAAAACAGAAAATCTCAGCACTTGCCATCTGGAGAGCCTCGAACTTGGGTGCTTCTAATCCTTATTAAATCACTGTCTTTGGCCTTTATCAATGACTGATTATTTGTTAATTTACTTCATTTTTAGGGTTGATAATTACATCAGAAATACACAAGTCTACATGATAAGCAACACAGTCACACACACTGTAACTCAGGTCTTCATATCTGTTTATAAATATAGGTTTACAGTATAATGCAAAAGGAGTAATCTCAGGAGTCACAAACAGTTGTTTGTCCATTCAGAGATACTGTAGTGAGACTGGTGGCACAAATATGGCAGCCATGCACAGCTTTGTGCCTGACCTGTTTGAAGAGCTTTTATCTTCATAGTTGTGCTTCCTAGGTGGTACCTCTCCATTTATTTTACAAATTATGGAACTACACAAATAAATAAGATAAAACTAACAAAAATAGCTCAATTCCAAATGGTAATGAAATGAAAAATATATATATATATAAAAACTTTATTAACCCTAGAGGAAAATTCAATATTGTAGTAGTTTTTTGTTTTTTGTTTTTTTAATTTAGGGCATTGTTCTTCAGTCCCATGGCTGCTGGAAGGAACGATCTTCAGTCCCTCTGTCTTGCATTGGACATGAACAAGCCTCTCAGTGAACACTCTCTTGTTTCATCCCTGTGTTACAGTGATGCAGCACAAAAGGAAAAAGGCCAAATTGGTGAATACTTTTTTCAAGCTACAGTAGTTTATCAAAAGGTCCACCATCTCAGTTTAGCACAGTTCAGTTCTGTAAACGTAGGACACCATCCATGCAAATATCTGAGCTTTTTTAACCCAGGATTCACAGTTCTCCAAACACGCAGCACAGGGCGAGGAACACACTCTTTACTTCTCCCTTCTCTCACAGATGTAGCATGAGCTTTCAACTTTGGTTTTAAAACGAAACGTAAGCATAGCGCTCACTGTTTCCTTGGCAACAGCCCAAAGCAGGAGAACGGTGAGTTCACTGAGGCAGCCAAGAAACACTTGAACAGTAAAAGCCAGTCACAATACAAGGTGTGGGGTCACTGTATGTGCTGCTGCTGCCACTCTCTACCTCACAAATGCAGCGATGAAAGAAATTACCACCTGAAAGATGCCTGTCTTTTGCTGCTCCATCAATGATGCAGGTAGAACAGGAAAGGGGAAAAAACAACAACACCCTATGGAGATTCTGGCTCATAACAAATACAGAAAACAATAAAAATAGCAAAAATAGAAATGAACTGAAATGCAGTGAAATTAAATAAAGTGATGTTGGGTATGGGAAAAAAAAGAGTAGAGTAAAAACAAGTTTGTACATCCATAAGTAAACACAATGACTGTTTGCATTGAACGATCAGTGGTTGTTGGTACTGTAGTAGAAGGGCTGGTGGGAGTACTGCAGGAGCTTCTGATCTGCTGGGACTTTCATGCACATGAATGGTCTGAAAATGTGACACTATCACCTTGATGCACTATGGCAGCAGAAGACCAGACTGGGTGCTGCTCCCATCAGCAAGGAACAGGAGAGTGAAGCCAGGAATCTGGAACCAACAACATGATGAAAGCAAATAAATGCATGTATAGTTTAGGCTGGTTGTGGTGTTGCAGGTATTTTCTTGGCACAATTTTGGTCCCTTTTTAAAAACCAGAGGTGATGCAGAATGATGCATAAACTCATTATATTGCTAAATAAAGAAAAAATAAGGTTGAAAGGTAGAATAAATGACCTGTGTCGAAAATCTTATCTTTTTCTCTAACCTCTGGGCAGTGCATCCCGGCCGATTCAAGCTGTCACCAAAAGTTTCCACCAAAAAAAATGAGGAGGAAGTTAGACATATGTGACTTGAGACAAGTAATTTACAGCGAAATCGTCTTTTTCTGTAAAAACAAGCATCCAAAAATGATGTGATCATGTGTGGTGGTCTCTGCGGCACTGAGGGGCCTCTGCATTGTTGGTTGTATTAGTTTCCACCTCTCAGACAAGCTTATGTTAAGGTCATTTTCATTTCCTCGCAGATCGAATCCCCAGATGGCACAAACACCACATTCTGATGCCTGCAGGTTTAAAGGCGCATACCCACACATTTCTCGCATAATCTCAGATCACATCGCCCTGCCAACCTGATAACTGCATATCACCAAATATTTCCTGGAGATTATTTGAAGAAAATGTAGAATTTTTACACATTTTAAATAACTAATAAAAACTGTAATAGAAAGAGACAGTAAATATAAAGTCACTTGTACAGTGTGGGGCAGATGTGCACCAAATATGGAGTTCATAGTTTTGTTTCATTTTTGTTTTATTGTTAAAATAATTTTAGGGTGCCAAGGAAAGTGTTTTAATTGGATTCAGGGTTGTGTAGTTTTCATAAAAGGCCTGTGAGTTGTTTGCATGTCACTGATGGTCCACTAATTATACTCTAGAAAAACTGTGGTTCGTCCACAGAGTAAATACAGTACAGTAGCAAGATTTTTAAACATAAGAATGCTTTAAAACTCTTTTCACTCTTACTTTGTTCTTAGTTTTAATGCAAACTGCTGTAAATGAAAGTTTATAGGGAGAATATAAGTGGCTGAGAAGAACTAACCTTTTTAAAAGATATTCCTCAGAGATTCTGCTTCATATTGACATGACATGATGATTCTGTGAACTCATTTTAATGTTGGAGATGTTCTGAGCTTTGTGACATGGTGCATCATCCTGCTGGAAGTAGCATTTTTTTTTAATCTAGATTAATCTCAGCAATCTTAGAGTTAATCTAGATTAAATTGGCTCATATTAAGCAACAGCCATGTCAACGGACGCTCCAGTCCCACAGCGTAAATTGCGTCAGGTATTCATAGGGCTTTCCAAAGAGACACACACCAGCCAGTATTTTAAAATGTAAAATACAGACGTGCCAGACAACAGGCTCAGTACTGGGAACGCGCATCGACACTCATGCAGAAACGTTCAGACAGCGCGCTCCGATACAGGAGGCTAAGCTAACCAGCCCTACCCTGCATTACAACTGGCCTGACACTGTTAGCTTTGGTTGGGAACCAACACTAAAACACACAAACACACAAACACACTC
>JAVQJG010036302.1:0-14295 GCA_036024015.1 Craterocephalus amniculus
CTAGTGACCATCGATGCTCACTACTTTTCAAGATGCATTGTGGGTAACTTTGAGTGCACTACTTTTTCCTTCTTGACATTCGGACACCACTACAAAATGGCGTGCGCCCTATATAGTGCACTATGTAGGGAATAGGGCGCACATTCGGACACAGCCTGTGTTCAGAAATTTGTGTGAAACTGATGTCAGAACTGTGAGCTCTGGACTTCCCTCTGCTGGATGTTTTATGTGACAAACATGTAAACTAAAGTAGCCCTGGTTGAAAGGCAGAAGGCTCCCGACTGGGTTCAGACCTCTAATGGTAATCTAGTATTTTCCATTTAGCTAAAGTCAAGTATTTGTTTAGCAAAGAAATATGACATGTGTTTCCTTTATCTGTGTGTTCGCTTGTATCTGCTCAGCGCTGTGTACATAAAACGACAGAACCTCCCAGGAAGATTAAGTGACATCTGAGTGTGCTTACATGTTATCATTGTCTGCACTTCTCGGTTGCATGCAAGTAAAACTGCAAGACAAATAAAACGCAAACGATTTCACTGTTAGTTTTAAGCTTGTTTGTTCAAAATGTATTTACCTAATTTTTCAACACACCATGAAGGCAGACGGGTCATAACAGCTAGCATGGACCCATCCCAATGCATTTTACAGCTGTGTACGTCCAAGAGGGGACCGTCAGTCAGTAGCATCCAGAAAGTGTTACAGTAACGTTCGTTCTGTTTTTAACCCCGCCACAGCCTCCTGGCCAGAAACCTTTCAGTGTGGAGTTGCTTTAAAACTTTCGGTTAATGTGGTGAGGCCTAATGATGAATTTTGGGGGGTTTGTTTTCCTGTTACCAAGTTCACATGCTAAGGAGGAAGTTGAAGTGAGGTCAATGCATGACATCAACAGCTGTCTGAGTCATGAAGAGGGAACATTTTGTGCATATATGAGTTTTATTTCATAGGACAGATTTAAAGTTTTTGTTAATGGATAAAGCTGCACCATGAAACTCTGCAAAGCTACTGGCTCAGAGCAGAGGGAGGAAAGCACTAATATTGTCACATTACATAATAGTAACAGTGCTACGCCACCATGCAGGCCATATCGGTTGCATCCCCTTCCCCCAGTTGGAAATAGTTGGAGCTCATGACATTACATCCTGTGGGTCAGAGCTGGTGCCGAACACCATCAGCTTGTTGGGCAGAATTTAGAGAAAAATGAGGAGGATATACAAAAACGCGTCCAAACAGTTGTTTAAACTGTTTAACTCAACATCTGTCCTCCTCAGCTAGCTAGCTCGGACAGCTGACACACTCCGCAGCAATTTCATAACGGCACGCACTCCCATGGCAATCCCCTCCCCACCCCCACTTTTCCTTTTTTCCTCTCATGCCATCCGTTTAACAGAGACAGTGCTGCTCCCGCCGCCGGTCGCGTCGGAGGCGAAGCAGCGCGACCAGAAACTTCACAGACACGCATGATGGAGTCTGGCATCTGCGGCCCCAGACCTGAAGGGGCGCAGCGCTCGGCTTCCTGCAGGACGCTCATAAATCTAGACATGAGTTCACATAATCCCCCTCCTCCATGCTGGAATGTCATCTGCGGCCCTCCGTTGGCAAACAGCAGAGTAAACAGGTGGAATAGCGTCACACAAGCAGCGCTTTGTATTGGGTTACACATTTCTTTGTATCACAAGCTGGAGAAACATCCAGGCCTGATAGTGCTGTGTAGAGCAGGGGGAGTGCGTTTATTTCTTCAATGAGCCACTTAGTTTGCTAGGCTGACTCACTGACCCTGTGTGTGAGTGTGTGCTGTGTTTGCAGTAAGAAGTTATCTGGGAACACTCCTCAGTCTGAGTCACGGCACAGACGAATGAAACTCGCTGTTCTCTTTCAGCCTCTGCTCTACGTTTCCCGACCGGCCAAAGGAACCGTTGTATAAACGTTAAAATAAACCCGTTAGAGAAGCCCACCTGTAAAAGATGGTCAGAAAGTTACGGGGGAGAAAAGTAAATTAGCGTTTCTCAAACCCAAAGATGTCAGGTTCCTGATGGAAAGAAGAAAAAGATTAAGATGTGTTTAAAGGGGGGGATCTTTGGCTTGAATTAGAGGTGTTAAAATGTGCATTTTTACATTGGTAAATTCATTTTAGTCTGTTTTCAGCGTTCAAATGGAGGATGATAGGAAATGAATACACAGACAGCTTCGCATGCAGTCTCACATTTGATGTAGTTCCGATGCTGATTGGTTAAATGTTAGCTCCAGGCAGAAATTCAGCAATGAAAACAGGTTTTTATCCCAAAGATAGAACAGAAGAAAAGAGGTTGAAAGTCAAAGAGGCATGAATGTATGAACGAACGAATGTCTTTGTCAGTAAACATAAACAAACCGGATTGGATGGCTTCGCTTCCACGGTCAAAGAGCACAAACAAAGCTGCATATCTAAAATACCATTTTTAATATTTAATCCTTAAAAAATTCCATGAGCTCACTGATTCTACAGGATGCAGGGAATTTGGGTGGAAAAGCCTGATTAGATTCTGTATTACAAGACAAATCTCTGCTAAGGAATGGGGCATCGCCGGTATCGTTGGAGAAGGTTTGGGCATGCTTGGGTCAGTCACTCTCATATTTTCTGGACATGTACAGAATTAAAGCCCTTCTGGGAAAAGCTTTCTGATATAATTGAGTGTGTTATGATATGTTATTTCTAAGAACCCTAAGTACTTCCTACTGGTACTGTTACCTGGAAATGTACTGGAGTAAAAGGACAAATGCCTTTTTAAAATTCTAATAACTGCTTGTAAAAAGGCCATTACAAGGAACTGACTCAAACCTGATGCACCTGGTGTAGATCAGAGGCTGGCAATAATCCCCTCTGTGGACATACTGGCTATTACCCGCACATCTTCATGACGCATTGGGCATAATGGCTGTACTGTAAACAAATCCAAATATCCGTCATCTAAATTATCCCTCAGTGACCTCTAGTTTCTGTTGTTGTTTGTAATGTGTCGTCCAATAAAACAAATCCATGAAATGGCCGGCACCCCGAGCGCTATCGTTTATTTTGTCAACAGTTTCTCTCAGTAAGTGTAGTGTGTAACTCTGGTATTGTGATGGATAGCCTAGCATTTTCCAGAGGTTTACAATCCCTCAGGTAGACAAAGTATTATTCAGACTCTAAATGGAAAGTCTGTGATCTTTGCCTTTATTTGGTCGCACGGTCATGAGTAGCTTGCTTCTCACATAGTTGCATAGATTTCTAAGAGTGCCCCCTGGTGGCAAGAACATGCTACAGTATGAGGCCTTGCTATTAAACATGCCAATACACGTGTTTCGTGTTTTTCCTGTTCATGTTCAGGTTTTTTAGCTATGAATAGCAATCAGGAGTGAAATCTTTTTTATTCTTTTAGAGGGAACTTGACTCATCTGGGGGTGATGTTTGTTGTGTTAATCTGCTCCTTACACACTGATACCCGTATTTATTTGGAACTGGGTGGAGACGGTTTCCGAGAAATCAGTGTTTGGATCAGAAAACCATCCAGTGGTGATAATGGGACCGATAAGGCTTTTCTTTTGCCTCCAGCGGTGAATGTTTTTACTGTTTGTTGACTTGATTTGCATCACTTTACATGTCGTTTCACTGTTTAGCTGTTTGTAATCATCCTGCCCTCCAGCACTGCTTGAATTAGCTCAACTTAAGCATCTTCCTGTGTCCCGTTTTGTCTTGCAGCTTTTCGACCGAGTCAGAGAGGACAACCCTGACTTCCACCAGAAGATCATCCCAATCAGCAGCGAGCTGACGCAGCCCGGCCTCGCCATCAGCTCGGAGGATGTGGAGAAACTCACCGCCTGCATCGACGTCGTCTTCCACTGCGCCGCCACCATCCGCTTCGACGAGCCACTCAAGTGAGAACAGCTGAACATTAGACTGGAGCTACGTTTAATCCCACTTTTTCTACCACTTACAGCTTTTTGCCTTTCAGCCAAACAATGAACCCGCTAAAACATTCCTTGTTCATTATTGTTGGGTAGATGTAGCAGGAACGTCCTGTTTTGTGGCTAAAGTCTACAGGGACCTCCATCTCATTGAGCAGGCTGTGTTGTTTTATTAATTTTAAAGAAAGAGGAAGTGGTGCAGGATGAGGATGTGACGAAATCAACTGTAAGGGAAAGTCAGTCAGAGAACAATGCCAGAACTTCTCCATCAGTAAACGGTCCGTTTGTGCACAAAACAACAGTGTCTACGTGTTTAAAAGACAAAAGCTTGGTGTGTCCAGCTAAAATTCAAAGGTAAAGGTTGAGTCAGAACTGGTTCTGCATTTGAAATCAGGTTAAATCAGACTCATTCTCCTTGGGCCAAAAAATAAAATCTTAGATTTTTAAAACCAAATCCGATTTTTGATTTTAATTGATTTTTTTAATCACTAGTATTACATTTTATGGGAAAACATGCTTTTATTTAAATCACCCATTCAGGGAGGTGACCTAAATTCAAAGTGCAGCAATTTAAGTTGTGAAACAAACTTGTAAAACAAGCTGGCAGGCCCTGCCACTGTAAACGATCAAAATATAACTTTCATGCATACAGTTGAGGGACAGGTGAGGGATGGCAACGTCAGCAAAATATTTCTGTCTAAGAAAATCTAGATTTTCAAAAAATGTAATCCTCATTAACAGCAAATAATCAATAAAATCGATGTATCGCCCAACCCTACATTCTCCATCTAAGTTGGTGATTCACAGGTTTTTTTAAGCAAGTGCCTCCCTATCCATTGTTTTATAACTGAAAAGTGACCTCCATCAGGCCTGAAGTGACCCACAATCACAGATGAGGCTTTACATGCAGCATGTTGTGTTTAGAGAAGTCAATACGTGTCCGCTTGTGTGTCAATCTTTATGTTTACGTGCAGTCCGAGCCATTATCGAATACATTAGACGTGCGGCTGATTTAGGGCCGCATATGACAGGTCTGACTGGGAAAAATCGGATTTATATTGGTAAGAAGTCAGATTTGCCTGCTGACGTAGCTTAAAAATCTTCCCTGAATAAGTTGATTGTTCTCTTTTTAAAAAAAGTCCTGCAGTGAAACTAAAACAATATGAATAGAAATGACACACAGTGCTTAGAAATATGAAGATCCAATGTTAATGGTCTTATTTACAAACAGCAACACAAAGCAACAGGTCTCGCCCAGGTCATCTTTGCAAATGAGGATTGGTTCTCAGTTGACTCACCTGGTTAAATAAAGGTTATTATTGTAAGACACGAACACAAAACTGGATCCAAACCATCAGGAAACGAGCCGCTTGCCAACAGTGTTTGATTTGCCTCTCTGTATTTAAAGCCAGGCTTTGTTCTGGATGTGGACTTTGAAGTAGAAAGTACTCTGCAGGGATGAATTGAATGTGCTGGTATCAAGCTTGTTTATGATTATTTATTATCAGGTGATGGTTGCAAAAAGAAAAGAGAGAAGAGTCAGGCTCTGTTCATCATAACTTGTTCCACCTCTTTGGTTCTTCCATTTAATTACTCGGACCATAGCCACACCGGGGATACGGAGGTTTCACACGCATCGCATGTTGGACAAGAGTTATATTTACAGAAAACTGAGTTTAATAAACATTGTTTTAGTTGGTTGGTTTAATCTGAATGACTGTGATAAACCGGCGAGAGTCATATATCTGGCCCAGAGAGATAACAGTCTGTTTATTTATAGAGCACTCAGATCGGATGGAAAATATTTTCATGCTAGACTCAGAAGAAAAACTCAGCACCACCCTGATTCCTTGCTCAACCTGTTTTCATCAAAGCCACAAGCCAGTGTGTGTTGGCCACGGCGACTTCAGGAAATTGTTAGAAGTGACAAAAACAAGCTGCTTTGTTTGAGTCTGAGGAATATAATCAAAGTACTGGAGTTGGATGGTGCTTAAAATTCTGCCCCATTTAGTAAACCGATGCTACTAAAAGATCAGCTTTTGTTTAAAATATCTCATTATAGACTGCTGTTTGAGTGGTGGTAGAGTAAATATTGGTCCGGGGAGGAGGCGGGCGGGTCAGAGTGACAGCTTTGTCTGGATGAAGCTGCAGCTCTGATTCATATCGATCTGTCCTTCTGTCGATCTGTCGGCTTTCCTGCCTGTCTATGTTCCCTCACCTGAACCCATGGTTTTCTCCTGAGTTGCCTTTATCTTTTCCTTTCAGTCCTCTTCATCCTGGTCACTGCGTCCCCCTCTCTGTCATCACAGACTCATTACTCCTGGGCACTGCACTGCAGGGTTATAAATCTAATTTGTTGAAAATCTGAGACTCAGCTCAGCTTTTCCAGCTCTACAGGTCTTTTTCCAAGCTTAAAAGATACTTCCTGATTATTTAAAGGAATATTTAGCAGGATTTTGCTCCTGTTTCTGTCTGTAATGGTAACTTCGTGTTCACTGAGGCCATCTCTCAGATTTGCTTCAGCATTTTTGCTGAACAATGGAGCAAGAAACCCAAGCAGTCAGGCAGTCAGGATTTAATGAGCTGCAGAGGATAGAGTAAACTGTGTTCTGAGCTTCAGTCAGAGCTGCATTTAATGATGATGGTTTATTACGGATTCATTATTAACCGTTTAATCCAAATATGAATCAAACCCTTGTAAAGAAAGGCAGGTTTATTTGTATTGCACATGTCAAAGACAAGACATTAATAGCAAGGTGAAAAAATATATAAAAGTACATTAAAAAATAAAATAGAGAAATAAATTATCATCATCATGTGATGTAAATATTCAGGAGTGGAAAAAGTAGGGGTGGGACAATACATCGATCTGTATCGATACATCGATCGTATGGTCAATGATTCAATGATATCGATCAAAAATCCTAATATCGGACAAAAATCGATAATAGTAACCAGTTATCAAACACACTTTTATTTTGAAAATATTTTCTTTTAAACTAAATGTTAATGCCAGAGCTCATTAATAGAGAAAGTTTAAATGATGATCTAGGTGCTTTTAGTGATGAATGGAAATAATTGTGATCAATTACTCATTATATTGCTTTATATCGTTTCATATCGATCAGAGGATCCTAGATCAAATCGAATCGAAATCAAATCTTGACTGAATTTGAGATATCGGCAAACATCGAATCGCTGTATCACTATATCGATATAATATCGTATCATGGTCAAACCAGTGATTCCCACCCCTAATAGCTAGCAGCATGCTTCTCCTGTCACGCGTAATCTGCATTAGTGCTGATTTCATATTGCACTTATTTTTAACTGTAACTACAAATGCTGACTCAATAATGAAAAATGAGCCTTCTAACCCAACTCAGCATGGATGCAGTGGGTAGGCTACTTCTTCCAATGGGCCTTGAAATGTTTTTGGCAATCTCAGATCGGCTCATTTCATTGCAGGTGTTCATGAGATTAGCGTTGCAGCACTGCAGCCCCTCAAAGCTAAAGCTAGCCATCAATGCTGCAGATAGTTCTTTCCAGCAGAAATCAGCCTCTGACGATGAGTTAAAATTAGACCAGCCATCTGCGATGAAAGCGTCCAGAATTTACATGTGCAGGGGGGAAAAAATTATAGTGTGTGTGCAAGTTATTCCATTTGTTGCTAAATAGCAGCCTTCTGTTGCTCTTTGGCAACTTTTGAATCCTCAAATTTGTGTGAAAGTGAGTAGTAAAATGGATAGTGGGGTGTTTCACGCCTACTGCATCCATGAAAGCAGCTTTTAGGGACTTCTTCAAAGACCTGTAGGTCTTCCTCATGTGTTAATGCTCAGAACTTTCCTTGATCTCCAGATGCAGGCTTCTGCCCACCAAGCCTGTTCACAAAACACCCTTCACCCAGATCAGACATAAAGAGTCTCCTTTTAAGCTCTCCTTTCCTTTCATGTACGCAGTGCATGCCCTCGTCTCATCTGTGTGGGTATGCTTCCGTTATGCTGGTCCTTTTTTTTCTCACAATGTGCAAGAGAGGAGGAGAGTGACTACCCTTCCACATGAGCTCAGCTCCTGATGCAATTAATGGACCTTCTCTCTCACAACCCCCAACCTGCAGCATGAGATCGGCAGCAGTTAATCAAAGTGGATTGATTTTCTTATATTTTGATAGTATTCTGTTTTATTATTTGTTTTATTTATCTATACCTAAACGTTCTTTTTTTTCAAGCCTTTCAGGACCTGTTAAGTTTCCCTTCAAATCGGTTGTACATCCGTAAAGCAGAGGCAGTGCAGACTGGCTTCTTATAGGCTTTCACAAGGTAGCACATCAAAGGACAGTCTGCCTTCTTTGGGGGGTAGCGGTGGTCTTAAAGAGACAGGACCTCAAATGTATGGATTCAAACATATCAGAGTGCAACCCAGAGGGATAAATACACTCTGTGAGATACATTGGGATTTATTTGATTAATTTTCCACTTGTAAAGTTTTTTTTAAAGTGGCTCTGGGAATTAGCATAATTAAGTTACCTTAAAGCCAAGTGAGGCTAACTAGCTATTCCCTCTAACCTCATACATGTCATCATAATTTTTACTCGGTCTTACTCATATTTCCCTGAATCTTTAACAGCCTCTAAAGTCATAATGAAGGTGTGAGTTATGAGGAAGTCTTGAGTTTATGATGGCTATAAATTCATAAAGTCAACAGAGCCAAACTGAAGAGCTGGATTAGCACCTTCTGTTGTAACTGAGCCCTCGTTGAAATAGTCTTCATGTCACAGCCCAATCATGCTGATGAAGGGAGACAGTGCAAGGGGATTATAACTAGTCGAAAGTGCTGTCGACCCTACTCTCACACTTAAGGGTGGATTATAGAGTCTCACAAGCTTGCTTTCAGCCTACAGATGGCTTCTCCTTCTCCCTGTGACCCTCTGTGTATGCCCATCCTTCCTTCCTCTGTATTCAGGTTCTTGCAGCCAACACCCTCTGGCAGGTGGCTTTTTATCTGGGTTTGCTATCATGGCTGTGTCTAAGCTGTACTTCTGGCAACGTTATGAGTCATCATCATTTAATCTGCACACAAACTGACTGACTTCCTCCCAAAGTGGATATTTCTGTTAAGAAAATGAGATCTGCATTAAGGAAAGAACATGGAGTGAAAACATATGCATGATATCAGAATTTTATGTATCCAGTTCAGCATTGGCACTTGCACGTTTTTAGCACTTTTTGGTGCAATAGGAAGCAATAAATGAGTAACCTTTTGTCGTGAAAGTGAAATTTAAAGGCCACCCCAGAAACATTTTTCTTGTTGAGTCAGAATATAAACAAGCTCAGTTGGAGTCTGTGCCACAATGAGTAGGAAGTAATATTTGTCTATTATCTGCTGCTGCTTGCAGCTGACATTTAAGGAAAACAGAATGAGATTTTGCTAACACTGTGTGAACCGGCTCACAGATGGCTTGTGCTCACCAGTGTCAACACGGTGAGGTGAAATGCACATAGAAATAAATTTCATTATATAAGCGATGACAGCATTAGTGGGGACGGCCCCAGGTGTCCTGATCTACAGCGTTTGTGAGGTCAGAATATTGTCTCTGTATAGGCATGACACAAAACATAAAAAAACAGCCTTTTGTTCAGTTCTTGCAGGCGGTGTCCATGATTCTAGTAGTAAAACCATCCTTTAATGGTTTTTCTATCTTGGTCCACATTTGGTCTCGCTGACTGTGTTACATGAAGTGCGGAAGATGAAGCCAGGGAAGGACGCCAGACATCCACCCCCACACACACATACACACTCGCTCTGGTAGTAGTGCCTTTCTTCCACTTGCATCACTTTTTCCTGCTTTGGCAAAGCAGCAAAACAAAAATAGTATTTTATTTTTTCCCCCTGTATAATGTAACATAAAATGGTGAGGCTCAGCTACTTACAACTACTTACTTGAATGTATGCTGTGAAGGGTTTAATTTCTTTCCTGCCTTGTCCGACGCCGAGTCAGATGTGATTTATTTCTGTCTTGCTGATGAGCGTGACCTGCAGACTGTCAGCCATTGTTACTTCACATGAAACGGATACCAGAGGGTATTAGTGGCCAACAGAAGAAGTCAGACAGGATTTTGCAGGTGTCATATTCTGAACAGACGTGCACTTCAGAGTTGTAATACGCTAAACATACAGTCTCCTGCCATGTCAAAAACTGTTCTAAAAAAAAAGCTTTTTCCACCAAATTGGACTTAAATGTCTCCATCAGTGCATATTTTGCATATTTGCAAAGAAAATAGTGCAGGGACAACAATTTACTGAAACATGTACAAAAATACATGGAAATGTGGATATAAAAGGTAAACTATATTTTTGTTCAACACAGCCTGAACGATCTTTTTGGAGGGCTTTTTCTACTAATTTCTTTAAGTAGTCTTGGAATATTTCTCCACGCTTGAAGATTTGTCTAAATCTCTTCTTCAGTTATCGCTTTTGTTCTATTCTCTGTCAAGATGATCCCACACTGGTTCAGTAATGTTGAGGTTTCTGGATAAGATTAATAACTCTGTACTACCCATTTCAGCCTTTTTTCTACTTCCCTTCCCGAAGAATGGCTTCTTCACAGCCATCAAGTGGAGTCTTTTGCAAACAGTAGCTGGATGATGATGGATTGATCATGATGAATATCACTTTTACACACTATCCATTTTGCTGTAAATAGCGTCTTTTTGTTTGTTTTATTTTAGGCTTGCTGCAACTTTTGTCCTCCATTGGTCCAAGAACAAGGCTGACAATGAGTGAAAAAGTAGCCAATGTCCAAAGAAAAACCTCAAAAAACCATTAGAAAGCCTAAATAACTTTTGCTAAAGACCCCCTTTAAAGATTACAAGTAGGTCTAGCCCCCTTGGAAGCAAAATACAAAGAAATGAGGGCGAGCTTGGGACTGCTGTAGAAGCACTTGTCTTGTGTTCTGCAGCATTGGCATATCAAAGCTGAATACATTGTTTATGTATTTATTTGAAGGGAAAAGAAGGCTTTACTGGCCCTAGCTGTTAGCTTTGCCTTCCTGTCAGCTTCACAGAGTTTATACAGAGCATAATCTCTAGCAAACCACAGGTGTGGACAGCTTATCATGTAGGCATTAAATCCCACACAAGGAGCTGTCGCAGCGTCATTCTGTGTTTGTGTCCCACACAGAGAGCCTGTAAAGAGGCCACCTTGCTACCTGTGGGCAGGTGTGTCATCACACTCTTGTGAAAGTATATTCTGCTCCTCCCTTTTTAGACAAATGAGAGGGCTGCAGAGTGCTCGGCTTAAAGCCAAATGTGCTGTGGGCGAACCTATCAGGTTCCACAGGTGGAAGCACCACCCAGCCTCATGCCTGCTTCTTAAAGGGACATTTCAGTCACAAATCATGTATGTAAAGAGTATAACGACTGCAGGGTGAATACCTTGTGTAAGTTACAAGGAGGCTTTGTTTGGGATGAACCTAATACTATAATAAATAAGTACATTTTCAGGGGCTATTAGGAAAGACTTGGTACCTCTGGAATGCTCTATAAACAACACAACTCAACTTTCTGCACACAAAAAAACGCAAAAAAACAGTTTTTTTGTGTGTGCAGAAAGCTGAGTAAAAGCTTAAAGTATGGCTGATCTTAAGTAAATTGTTGTCCCTGTGCAAATAGCAGAATGCCTATAAGTAGCTCCTCTCTTCTCATTTGGAAAAAATTAAAACAAAATGTGGTTTGTGGTAAGACAGCCTCAAAGACAGCTGTAAAAACATGAGAATCAACTGTTAAATCTTTGGAGAAAGATTCAGCTTTCTTTTTGTGAAGTTTCCAAAGCGCCAAAGCCACACATGACATTAACATCGACTTCTTTACCAATCCATGCCAGTTTAACATAACTGCACAGATATACATTAAAGTTTAAATCACTTTTGTTTCTCATCCGCTGACTTATTGCAAGTCACATGCAAAGACTGAAGCCTGGATTGTGCCTGTGCACCACACAAGCAGTTAGCTTAACAAAAAGACTTGAACTAGGGGCAAACTGTTTAGTATACCGAAGCTTATTGATTATCTTTAAGTCTCGCATTGTTGAAAACCGTAATAGTTAAATAGGGGCCATCATTTGTACAGATCGTTTTCATCATTGTTTAGTTTGATTTCTAAACCAGCACAGACTCCACAGTATCTGTAAAATCAGAACATTATCGTTCAAAATGAAAGGCTCAGACAAAGGAAATCCTGGCTTCTCACACACACGTACACACACACTCTCTAAACCAGATGCATTTGGAGGATTATAGTAACTCTATATGAGATAAAACAGAAGTCCTGTTTTCTCTGAGCTTCCAGAAAGCCTGCAGGCTGGCAGCCACTGGTGGAATCCAAGGTCTTGTTTGTGTATATTAAGGTTAATCCTGGTTGTGATATGAAAAGACACAAAGTTTAACTCAAAGGTGAACTTAAAACCTGCCAGTGAGCTCAAGCAGGAGATGAATGGGCAGTTCAGTCAAGTCTCTTGATACAGTCTGAGTCAATGTCAGAAGTGTATTTAGGGTGTTAATGTGCCACAGACACATGCTCTTCAAAGCTCTTGTTCTTTAGATTCAGTTTGTTTAGCGCGTCTCACCAGCCATGCTGCCGCCCTGGCAAACACAGCGGGGTTTGTTTAGGAGTCTCTTTGTTAGTCAATACATCAGGTTTCAAGGTCACTCCGCTTTTCCTGGTAAGGGATGCAGGCTGTCATCAACATGTCCTCAGTGTTTGGCCTGCAGACCGGTCACTGTCACTCGAAAAACAACCCTCCACTCTGCACCGGTGAGATTAAACCTGAGGGATTTGTACTTCCCACCGTCTGCCTGTCAGGAGCTGTACACAGAATGACGAACCACCGTTGTGACGTCTGTCCTCGTAGTATCGGCTGAATGAATGGACAGAGGGTTAATCTGCTCCTTTAAAAGAAGATTGGAGTAGGGTTAGGGGAAGAGAGGGGGGCAATTACAGGAGAGAGGGTTAGAGAGGTTATACTGTAGGTGCATTTCACCTGCAGAGGGTTGTGTGTTTTTTCTTTGCTCTATTCATACCATACTGAATGCAATAATAATGTCTGGCAATGAATCTGGGGTGATTTGAACATGATCATCTCTGCAGCAGAGCAGCTGAGCAGACAGAGGGTGGCGATGAAATTTTAATGAGGTGATTGTATTATATCGTATGTTGTAAAATCTTAAGCTGCTCCCATGTGACACCCACACTCTGAATCATTGTTTATGGATTTCTCCCTGGATGTTCATTGACTAAGCTGTGAACTGTGGGCGAAGAGCTGTTTTAAACATCCTATGGAAGTTTGTTTTACTGAGCTTTGTGAGATAAATGTTCTTACCTACACTAAGAAGTTTTCTCTTACTCTCTAATGGATTCAGTGCAGCTAACAGCTGAGGCGAACAATCAGATGATTATAGAGATTAATCACTTAATGTATGAAGTGGTAAAGAATGTCAGAGGTGAGATCGCTCGGTTTCCCACCACATAAAGCTGTCAGAGTTTTTCTCTGTTTCACAATCTCTTAAAATCATTCTAAATCATATCAAGGGAACCCAAAACAAAGCTGGTATTAACCCTGGATGGATATTTTTTGTTGGTTCCTGCAACCTGTGTTGATTTTTTTTTTGTATTTTCTTTGTTTTTTATTAGATTAAGCAGTTCAGTCATCTGTGTGATATTGTCTGCGAGCATTTTGTTAATTTTTTCCCTTTAAGAAAGAGGTTACTGGACAGAGGAAATGGCCGTGCAACACATCAGCCCTGCCTGTCTCTGCTAATGTGTTGTCACAGACTCACAGCGAGTTCGCTTCACCAGAGTCATGCGGTATTACAGTATCACAAGAGGGGCTGCACACATGAATGCATGGCTGTGGAGCTCTCCAGGACCATGGAAGGAATTGTCCTGACAGTCTGTGACTAGGCTCTTTTCGCCTGTCTGCCCCTTTGTGTTTCAAATGCTGGGGTCTGAGATGTGCTGGCCCCTGCCTGCGCCTACATCTCGCTTGTCCAGAACAGCGAGGTTGTCGCTTCCCATCTACTCGTACTTTACAGTTGTGGGACAGGCAACGCTCTCTGTAGTAGATCCTTTGTGATGGCGATGAGTAGTGTGAATGATTTCACACACGAAATGCTGACTCGGCTCATCCAGCCTCTAATCGATTGACCCTGTTTTGCAGCCCGTTGTGGCTTGTTAATTGGTCTCCAGCTCCCTGCTGACACAGTAACCCTAATGGAGGAGAATTACTTCTGTTCGTCATGCATTAACCTCCACCCTCCACCCCCTCTTTTCATCAACCCTCCCTCACTCACAGGCCCGACCTCTACTCACCCCCCCACCC
>JAVQJG010036351.1:0-19020 GCA_036024015.1 Craterocephalus amniculus
TTAGAAAGATGTAAGTCGTGAGCAAAAGTTTTCATGACCTCTTCGGCAGGGCAAGTAATAAATTTGATGGGGCAAGTAGAATTGAGAAGTACTTGCCCGGCAGGGCAAGTAGGAAAAAACCTTAGCGTCGGACCCTGACATGCCATAAGTACAATTATGGATTAGGCTCAAACCTGTCCAGTATCTGGGACAAATTCTAAAACTGATGTTTTCTTGTACAACTGTTATGTTAAATATATACGTCTTTTATTAAAAACACAGATTCCCTTTTATTTAACCCTTAAAAGGTCAATGACCAGATTAAAATGTCACGAAAAATAGCTATGTATAACTTTACTCAAAAGTGCAAACTAAATTTTTCATATATTTATTTATTTATTTATTTATTTACTTACATCAGTGGGCCATGTAAAACTGCAAATATCCATTCATTCATTCATTTTCTGTACAACTTAATCTAATTCAGGGTAGCGGAGAAGCTGGAGTTTATCCCAGCAATTAGGAGGTGAGAATATGCGTTCATGCTGGAACGGTCGCCAGTCTATAGCAGAAAACATAGATATGCGGGATGATGATTTTATGTATCTGAGTGTAAACGGGGTGTGAGATGATCAGATCTGCTATATAAAAGCAAACTCATAAGTATCTGATTATCGAAATAGACTCATATCTGTGAGGGTTAAGCATAAAGAACAATTCACCACCCATGTTTACGTCCCTGCTTTTAAAACGCCCACTACCACGCTGCACCTGGTGCTCAGAGGCAGAAATAAAGGCATTTTTCTGATAAAGCTCCTGTTGAACTGTGGGACCTAATTCTTTTCCCGCTCCCGTATGCTTTGTGCTTGTGCTGCAGGAGCTGAGTGGGAAGCTTATCATCGCTCCTGCAGAGAAGAACCACTCAGGTGCTTATGTCTGTGTGGCCAAAAACATCGCGGGGGTGAGAGAGAGCAGGGCGGCTCGGCTCTCTGTTCTGGGTGAGACAACATTCAGACTGTTCTAACAGCGTTTCACCGTCCCAACAAGACAGATATCATGCAGGGTTATGCAGAGTTTATGCTGTGGTAAAGTGAACTATTGCAAAAACAATGTGTAGGTATATCTGCATACTGATTATTCAAGAGAAGGGAAAATAAAAGAGTTTCCAGTTTTTTATTTGTTCTTGTTTTACTGCAGCCAAGCCCACGTTGCTGCTGAAACCAGAAAATGTTTCAGTCCGAACTGGAGAGTCGGCCCACTTCCACTGCCAAGCTAAAGGTGACCCTCCACCCGCTGTGGCCTGGAGCAGAGAGCAGGGGTCGCTGCCCAACGGCAGGTAGAGTGAACTCCACAACATATGTCTGCTCTCAGATTGCTGATGCTTTATTTAAAACTATTCAAGAAATGTTTCACTGACTTGTTAAAATGACAGAAGGATGCCTAGATACACCACTGATGAGATATAAATCGCTGTATGCACAGGACTTCCTCAGCAGGCCCAGATACTGTTTTTCATGGACTCATTGGACCCTCATGAGCGGAAGAAATTCATCATCTGGTTAAGATATACTCACACACATCTTATCATTGTCAGACTCAATATAAATCACTCAAAGTACATAAACTGTCAGTCAGTCAGTCTAAATGTAAGTACAGGAGCAGATACGAATATCCCAACTACACAAAAGTATTTGGTCCCCCCTATTTAGCACTCAGTATAAATGTGCATACATCTACACAACTTTATCCATCCACACATGTTAAGCCCCCTCTCTACCCTTGCCCTATAAAATTATTCTATTTATATTTTTTCCTAAATAGGTTTATGTTTGGATATCGTTTCAGAGTCTTACTCCACTAACAGTTATACTAAATTCTTTTTTGTTGTTGTTTTTTATTGCCTTATTTTAAATTCTAAAAATAATACCTGGTATTAATTGCTCTTGGAACAGTTCGGATGGAATCATCAGTTTATTCTCTTTTGTGGTTTTCTGTGTGCATCCAGGTATCTCATAAACCCGGACCAGACTCTTCAGATCCATTATGTGACAGCAGAGGATGCTGGGAGGTACACCTGCACCGCAGAGAATGAAGTTGGCGCGGTCACCGCCAGCGCACAGCTTCTAGTTGAAGGTAAAATTTTGTGTCTGAGTGAATGAAAGCTGCAGATGTCTGTCTCTGTTTGATCATTCTAGTAGCCCTGATCAATATGTAGATTTCAGTCCATCACCTCTGAATCAGAGTACTTGTATTTCCAGAGACTAGCAGCTCTGAACAGAAAGACCTCCACAAAGAGCTGTCAGCCTTACGGGTGGCTCTAGAGAATGTCACCATCGTGGCCACTGGGTCCAACTTCTCTCTGGTGCAATGGAAGGTATGTGAAAAGTGTCTCAGGGTATTTAAGGAGGGATTCAGGTCACCTATGATTTTCTGTTATTATTACTATTAGTAGTAGTAGTAGTAGTATTTCACTTTGTTTTACTGTTTCTTTTCCTTAATATGCATACATTCTTTTTCAATATATCAAGTTGTTTGTTTAGGGGTGTGATAATGCTTTATGCTTAATTTTGTTGTTGTTGTTATTGTCTTGGTTTTGTGTTTGCTGTTTAAATGTGTAAGGACCAAATAAAAAAAAAGGTTTCAGGTGTCTGATTTCCTGTTTTCTCTCTGATCAGCTTCAGTCCCTCCCATCTCAGCCGCATTACCTCAACGGCTTTGAGGTTCTCTATCGCTCTCTGCTGCCTGCCAGCTCAGACTGGGCAGCAAATAAGGTGACCCTGCCCAGTTTCCAGGCTCTGGTCGGCCCCCTGAAGAGAGGCTACAAGTACGAGTTCAAGGTTCGTCCTTATGGCAGCAACTTGTACGGAAGAGAGAGCAACACACGGCACCTCAGAGTCCCAGAGACAGGTGAGGAATGACTGAGTCAACGCACAGATGCACAGATGAGCCATGTAATAATCGGAATCTCTTTTACTACAGTACCTGGTGCCTCTCCACTGGCCGTGTCTATAAAGGTGAAGCATGAGCAGAATAACACCATCCATCTGAGCTGGGAGCCTCCTCCTCATGAAACCCACAACGGTATCATACAGGGGTACCAGGTAATACATGAAACGGCACCGCAGAGAGAGTATTATGAAATAAAACTCAGCTTCCTTCATTCATCTCATAGTGTCAGCTCTGTTTTCCAAAACTGGCTCAGCAGATCACTTTTAGCCCTTCTGCCCTCCTCTGGGATTTTTTTACTAACTTTCTTTTTTCATCATGCTACAGCTTGTGGCGTGAATTTTTGCAGAAAAATATTCTTTTGTTTTTTAGTGTATTGCTCACAAATTACCCCTACATCAATATTTTTTCAGCTATTTTTTGTATAGATCAATTAAACACCAGACTTGTTCAAAGCTACTAAACATCCAATCAGTTTCAGGATGTGAACCCTTTAAATGCCAATTTAATTGATTGAAATATTGCATTATTAATTGACGAAAAAAGAAAACACTGAATTATTTCCAAATAATAAATATTAAGGGCCGTAGGGCTTGGGTTGGATATGTCAAACATTAGCAACAAAATATTGCATATGTATTTTTATAGGGTGTCAGATTCTCCCTCTGGGGTCCAGGGTGAGAAAAATTGACACAAGAAACTGCTGTAAATAACATCCATATGTCCCTCTACTTTTGGTCATAAATCAATTAAACAACTTCAGACCTGCTCAAAATGACCTGAACTCCACCTTCTGGTGGAGCTTCATAATATAACTGAGAAAAATACGAGAATCTCCTGGGAAACAGTTCATTCTTCCCTTCAAATGAAAGGCTGACATTACAGGATGAATGACTATGAGATTTAAAAACTGGGGTTTTAATGGAAACCAAAATGACATTTCTGGCCACTAACGTCCCCAGAAAGAGTATCTGTTGCCACTTAAGACAAAAGTGCAATCAAAATCAACTTTCACTTTTTATGCTTCTCTGCTCATTATATTTTATCTTATTTCATTTAACTTATTTTATTTCTTTGTTTTAATGCACTATTTAATGCTTTCTCTATCATTTCTAATGCTTTGAAAGTTTTATCTAAAACACTTTTTGCACTGTTGTATTTGCCTTTGACATATCCAAGACCAAGACTCTAATCCCCCTACAATTTATTATATAGGAAAAAATGTTTTCAATAAATATTTTTAAATATTTAAGCTACTATTTAAATAGTTGAAATCCTACAAATGTTTTAATGTTTGGTAGTTATGAGTAAATAAGAAAAAATAATGGATGAAGATCTTACAGGAGGTTTTTTGTGGATTAACATTGTTGAAATCCACCAGATTTAAGAAGGGAGGGTTTAACAGAGGATATAGTTACCGTCATTTCCTCCTCGGTTTGAGCCCTGGCTGCTACTTCTACACACGTAGAATGCAGTTGTGAAAGATGCAAACTGTCCCTCCAGGTGTGGTGCGTGGACTCTGAGCAGCAGCAGTACCAGAACTGGACGGTGGACAGCGGTCAGCACAGCCTGGACATCTCTCCTCTGGAAGCAGGGAAACGATACTGGATCACCATGGCAGCAGTGAATGGAGCTGGAGTGGGCGTGCTCAGTGACCCTCATGGATTTGTCATCAGTGAGTATGACTACACACAGATATAATGTCTTATACTCTCACTGTGTGACATGACAGCAGTGTGTGTGTGTGTGTTCCCGGTTGGCTGCTCAGACCTGCAGCCAGGCAGCCGTCCTGAGTCAGATACCCAAAGGCGGGAACTGCCTGGTGTCCTGGACCTGCTTCAGGACCCGGTGTTGATCGGCAGCATTGGCGCCCTCCTGTGGTGCGTCCTGGTTATTGCAGCCATCTACTTCTGCAGACGGCATAGCAGCACAGGACACCTGTTACCCAGACATGGCAAGGCTAAAGGTGGATTCTTTGTTTGAAGATTGAACCTGCAGCACTTGAGTCTGGCATTTAATGAAGTCCTCAGAACATATGTTTTTTTTTCCTTGTTTCTTTACCACAGGACTGCGCAGACTAGCCAATGAAGATCTCATCATAAAACACAGGTAGAGCTCTGATAACTTTTTATGATATCTGAAACTTTTTTTTCAGTTTTCAAATGTTTTCAGCATATAATATTTTTTGGAAAAGTATTTAGTAAGTATTTCTGTCATACCTTTAATGTTCTCCTCTGCAGGATGGCAGCTCCAGACTCTCCGTGGATGTCCGGGACCTGGAGACCTGCATTCAACCAGAAGTATCAGGATTTGTGGGCGCAGGGTCAGAAACATCCAGGGGTCAGGAGCACCAGTGAGTACTTACTGGAATATAAAATCTGGTTTGTTGTGGTCTGTGCCAGCGACTGGCTGCATTAAGCGACGGTTTGTTTTGTAAACAATAATATATTGTTTTTATAAAAAGCTTAAAACTC
Source organism: Craterocephalus amniculus (assembly GCA_036024015.1). Classification (NCBI taxonomy): domain Eukaryota; kingdom Metazoa; phylum Chordata; class Actinopteri; order Atheriniformes; family Atherinidae; genus Craterocephalus; species Craterocephalus amniculus. Next base: position 5,400 of record JAVQJG010036351.1, read on the forward strand.
AATAACTGTAAAATCCATGTGCTGATTATCAGCTGTTTAACGGTCTCCATATGAGAAATGCAAAGCATATTTATACCACAACATGGTTATCAGCGCAGGAGTGCTGAGCCTCTGTTTATATTAACTTTAGCTTTTACTCATTAATTGCTCTACCAATTATAATCAGTCCTTTTAATTAAAATAGTACTTGCAGTTGAATCTTAATGACAGTTTTTTTACTCTGAACAACATCAATGAATCCATAAACAACATAAATAAACCCATAAAACAAACTTTATCGGTCATCTTTAGCTAATTATTTTCAGGAAAGAGTATCACCAAGGATTCTGCTGAGACTTGACCTGCTTTAACCCTTTACCTGCCTGCTCTGTTTGCTGCAGAAACATTTTCTGTGCCAGAAATTAATCTGATTAGGAATTTATGCAAATAAACCTGCTTCAGACCTGTCTACCACTTGGTTTGGGTGTGGATAGCAAAACTGTTACTACTATCCCATTACTGTTTCAAGTTTTAAAAAAAGGTTAATAAAACATATCCATAAACAGTGGATGAACCTTGATAGTGTTATAAAAGTTATAATAGAACTTACAGCTACAAGATTTATAGTCTGAACTTAAAAGTGGAAAGAAATTATAAAGATATTTCCTAATTATTTTTCCCATGAAAGAGTTTTAATTTACATCATTCAATTAAATCCCAGAAGAATGTTTTCTTTACTGATCATGTACCACTATCTGCCACTAGGGCAGCGGCTTTACTGTGTGGAGTTTGTATGTTCTCCCTGTGCATACGTTGGTTTCTGTGGGTGCTACGGCTTCCTCCCACTGTCCAAAGACATGCATGGTAGGTGAATTAACCACTCTAAATTCTCCCTGGGAGTGAGTGTGTGTGTGAATATCCCTGCGATAGACTGTCCAGGGTGTACCCCGCCTCTCGCTTGATAATTGCTGGGATAGGCTCTGTGAACTGTGAGCCCTGGTTTCCCCAAATCTGCTGCAGGCTGCTTCTGCTTCCACAAACTCTGGCAGAAACAATCGTCCCACATCTCTGCCATGAAACAAACAAAAGTCAGGAAGTGTAGCAGAATATTAAACCCAAACTCTCCTCCAAGCTTCATAACAGCCGCTTAAAAACCAGGAAGTGTGTTAAGTCATGGTCTTGTCCTTCACTGCCACCTGACCTCCATCCTTCTGAGCATTTATGATAGAGCCGAGCATTTCAGATTTTACACCAAGCTTTTTGAATAGGAAACCATTTTGGGATATTATAGTTATCTGCAGCTCTGGGCTCAGTACAGCAAGAGGGATGAAAATATATTCAAATATTCTGAAATACAGGCGTTTCTGTCCTATTCAGTGCAGTTTCCTGTTGTTCCGGACTTTCTGATCCCATCCCTCCATGTTTCACCAGGCCTCCCAGTTTCCTCCAAAAAGGACACCAGTGCTCTGGACTCCGCCGTCCCCATCGTGACAGACAGCTGCGGCGTCTACGGGACGTTTTACGTGGACCTTTCGAAAACCGGCCTGAAGACCTTCAACAGCCCCGACCGTCGCCCTAAAATGCCCCACGGTTTGCCCCACCAGCCGGGGGCCGAGACCATCCAGATCTTCACCCCGCCGAGCTCCAAGTCCTCGTCCCTCAGCAGCCAGGAGGCTCTGCCGTGGAAACAGGCCATCCGTCCTCAGCCCAAGATGGGCGTGCTGAGGGAATCGCGGGACAAGAGCTACAGCAAGCCAGGTGGGTCAAAGTTATTTTCCCTTTTTTCTGCTGTTCAGCATGTGTGAAACTGGACTGGCTCATTTATTTTATTTGTTTTATTTCAGAGCTACACGCTGTCAGCAGCGTTCCTATTCTCTCCAGGAACCAGGCTCATTCCTCCAGCATTTACAAGCAGAGACTGAGTCACATACCATCAGGACACAACGGTACCGTCCGTCCTCGTGCCCATCACCAGCCATCCAGTCTAAATAAACCAGTAAATACCTGTTTTCACTTCCAGTCGTCTGTCCAGGTGGACACCCAGACCACGGTAAAGTTCATCCTCGGCTGCTTCATTACTCTGCATCGCTGCATTTGGTGGACATGCTGCCTCCTCCACCACCCATGCCCACGGAGGACAACAGCCTGTCTTCAGACGAAGGGTACGGCTGATCGGATCTGATTAGATTTCAGCACGAACAAGCAGATCTTTGGGTCCGGCTGATGGAAAACGGTTCATTAGATTTGTAACTTTTAAACTTCCTCACCACACGTTTTCTGTTCGGATTCATTTTTTAGCCTAAAAAAAAAAAGAAGGAGCAACAGTAGGTGCAGAGCAGATGTTTGCACCAGTGTGACCACGAGCTCCTGCAGTTATTTAGTCTGTAGGTGATGTCCGCCTGTAAACAATCGTTTGTCTTCTCAGAGGGGGGAGAAGTGGCACCGCTGGGCGCTCTGCAGAGACGAGGCTAAATTTAGCTTTTTTCAGGCTGAAAGTGAAAACAATAAATAATAATAAAAGTTTTTTCATGTGATGGATGAGAATCTGCAGCCGAATTAAACTAATCAGCTGATAATTGATCACTTCTTTTTAGTTAACATGGTTTATCAATAGAAGCATTTATCATTTCTTCACATTTTACCTCATTATTTCTGATTCCACCTTTGGGAGGAGATGATTAATGTATCATAAACACAAAGCTCTGTTTTCGTGTCACAGCTTGGTCAATTCAGGCTGGATAGTTTCCCTCATTTATTCAAATGACATTCATTTGTCATACTCGCTTTATTTATTTTACTTTATTGCATTTTAATCACGTCTCTTTGTTCCATTCACTTCTGTTACTTCCACCTCTACTGTACTACCAGCAATAAAAGAAAACCGTAAAGTTGTCATCTAGCCCATAGTTAAACAAACAAAACTGATTGTAGCAGATCAGAAGAAATAATGGCCACGCTTCGTCCTGATGTCGGAGTTTTATTTTACTGTCTCGTCTGTCTTCAGTGGACACAGTGCCATGTATTTTTTATTCTCATTAAGCTTCTTGCCAGTGTCTGTCAATGAAACAGGTGCAAACACACGAGCGCCACAGAAAAAAAGGTGAATGAAAGAAACTGAAGAAGTGATGTAAAACGTATAGATAGCATCCAGTAAATCCGAAACAACGAAAAGCATGTGTAGAGTTTCTCTGAATGAGATGCATGGCCTTCCTCTGCATCCATGTTCAGTTTACCCACAATGCCTAAGGTCTCGTCTTTTGTTAAACCGGTTACGTGACTCATCACACTCAGCTCAGCATTGACAAACCACTTTACAATGTTAGATCAGATTTGGCCCTTTGGCTAATTCGGTTTATTTACCAGGCCAGGTCTTACAAAGGCTCACTGGAATAAGGAAAAACAAAAAAGGTGAGGTAAACAAATTAATCATTGACAAAAAAATATTTCTCTGCGAGCTCAAAAAAATGGAAGCGATAAAGCAAAAACAGTTGATGAAATTGTTCAAATCACACCAAAGAGCCGAAGCCCTTAAATGACGAAGCGAAACAACATCACAACAATTAAACCTAGAAAACTCCACATATCCATGCCTCAGAGTCCAAATAAAACAGCCCGGTCTCAGCAGATGTTTCATGCAGAACATGGACGTAGTGACAGTATTTCACGTAAACATAAGAGCAAGGACAAACAGACACCAATGAGACGACAGGAACGTCTCTGCTCCTGGTTGGTGTTCCACCATGAAACTCCACTAAAGCCTCCGTTTACATCTTCAGATATGATGAGAAGAAATTAATACTTTTTTGTTTGTACTTTTTTAATTATCTGATTATTTTTTAAAGCTAGGTCTGTATCTTTCCAAGATGTGTTTCTTGGAAATAAACAGAAAAACAAACGTCCGTTTTCTACATTTCCCTCAGTTCCAGTCGGTCCACAAAGTTGACAGAAGACACAGGCTCTCTCCATTCAGTGTGTCCCACAGCAGCCCACCAGGGACAGCCAGGACACCCCACCAGCTGCTGCCCCTCCTACAAGCATCTGTCCCCAGCATCCTACTCTGCGTCTCTGGATAACGACCAGACTGGTTCTCTGACGTTTCAGGAAGCTACAGAGTACCTGGAGCTCAGTCCCAAACCAGAGAGATGCAGGTAAGCGTTGTCAGAAACGTAAACACAGACATCATCACTCCCAGTTTACCTCAGACTTGTCTCCTCTCAGCATCCTACCAGAGCAGCGCCCCTCCCTCCCCCACCACTTTGGTCCCACCATGAGCAACGCCTTCGGTCCGGTCAGCTTCCCCCAACCGGAGCGTGACACCACCGTCGCTGAGCCTGAGCTCCTACCAGTCAGCCTGCGTCACGCTCGCCTCCAGAGCTCCCCGTCCTCCTGCTACAGCGACTGGGACAGCTCCCTGTGGAACACCTGGAGCTCCGTGATGGACGGGAACCTGGACAGCGCCCGCACCAGCCTCATCAGCTCCGTGGACAGCTGCTACACCGCCGACAGCACCACCTTCGCCCGGCTGCTGGCTGTGGCAGCGGAGACCATGAGCGGAGCCTCGTTAACAGGTGAGAGACACGCCCCGGTCATCTGGGAGGCCCCTTCATGATGTCATCATATTCATTTTAATCCATTTTAGCTACTAACACCTAGGGCCATTATTATATCTATATGGAGTTATGAATATTCAAGATATTAATATCTAAAAAGCAACAATAAAAAAGATATAGATTTCCCTCGAGCTCATCTTGCATGTACAGCTCTGGAAGTTTGTACTTTTCTGAAAAATGCTTGGTTTTCACCGAACCTGTAGTCATATCATATGGTATTGAAATCAATATATCTAGCATGAATAGCGGGATATAAAATTTTATCCACATCGTTCAACCGTACTAACAACTCTTGTCTTTTTTTTTATTTGTGTTTTAGTTGTTTCTTTAATTTGCTTTATCATTTTGAATTTTTTTATATTGATTTATTTTATATTGTTTATTTATTAAATCAATTAACCATTAATTATTTTATTGTAATTTCAGACTAAATTTTTGAATGCTTTCTTTGCACCACGTGCTTTTAATTTTTCACATAAAGCACGTTGAATTGTCTTGAACAGGAAATGTGCTCTACATGGAAAAAGTTGATATCAGCGAACTAACTTTTCTTAGCCAACACCGCCGTCACCTGTCATGCTGTCTGTGTGACATGCGAGTGTTTTCTAGTTTCTCTGCAGCAACATCAGCTACAAATCAGGCAGTTTCATTGGCCGAACTGTTGTTGTTCCTGCTGTAAATCTTCTCCACATGAGTCTTGGTCAGGGTCACCAGTTGTGGACCCCGAGGCACAGTGCCCTGCAGGGTTTACACGTTTCCCTGCTGCAACACCTGAATCACATGAAGAGGCTTTTATAGGACCTGACAACGAGCCGCTGGAGAACCATTTTGTTTAATGAATAAATATATAATGTGTTGAATCACCATCATATTGTATGTCTAACTGAGGTTAAAAACACGTCTTTAAAAGATGTGTTGATTAAGAATCAAGAACTCACGGTGTGTGATGAAGTTTCATGGCACTCAGCTGAGGAGTTTATCCTGTTGAACTGGAGGAGCTGCAGGAGGTTCTGCTCCTGTTGTGTTTATGTCGTCCCTCCTCTAGATGGCGCCCTTCAGCCATGATCCTGGCCAACAGCATGCAGCGGCTCACTGCAGGAAGACCCATGAGACAAGTTGTTGAGTTTTTTTTGAAAGGATCTTGTGATTTGGACATTTCAGATTTGAAGACATTGTTGAACAGATTGTCTTCAGCATGTTTTTTTGGACAGAAGTATTAACACAACATGTGTTCACTGCATCGCGAGACAAATTCATTTGGTTCAATACCTGGTGGCCAAACAGGCAATTACTTATGGGGCTTTCAGCAAATTGAAGCTCCAGATGAGTCATCCTCTCCCTCTTCGTCACCTCACCCGTCTCTAGGCAGCAACCAGCTTCATTTCATTTACCAAACTCAAGCTGAGCTGGCGTCTCCTTCCGCCGTTTTCCCCTCATGAACCAGTGCAGAGTGCAGCAACTTCTACGTTTCCTCTGCAGTGGGTGATCTGCTTTAACAGAGACGGACATTACAGCTAAATATTGTGAATTTGTCGTAGATCAGACTGAGCTAACCTCTTTACCTCTAAACGGCAACTGGCTGACCCGAAGCTTCTAACGATGATAGAAAAAAAATTTTCATGAAAAAAAGTATTTTGTCATCTCATTGTTGCCTTTTCAGATCCAGAAGTCTGATTTAGCTTTACAGTTCCCAGTACAGAAGGTTTTCTCAGGCTTTTAGGATTATCTTGAGAGTCAGTTGGAAAATAGACTTGAATGCGAATTGAAGTTACCAGATTATTTAAATAAACCAAACTCTGTAACTTCAGATTAAATATTTGATTTTACTCCTGATGAGCTAAACATGTCTGAAATTATTCCGTACACGTTTTATTCTGTTGAGATGGTAGAAATCAGAAGTGCTTTTTTAGAAAAAGGGGCATATTCTCCTCTGAGTCCTATAAATGTGGACTTTTATTTCTTTAAAAGGCCAAAAAAGGGTTTGAATCTCTCATTTTCAGCATCCACTGTGTCTTTTCCTGTGTGCAGACTTCTCACCGCCGGCCTCGCCCCTCAGCGCCTTGTACCCGTCGTTCCGTGCAGACACCGAATCCATCGGGGAGCTGGAGCCCGTTCCTGCGTGGGACTGGAGTATGGCCTGGATGGATGACATGGAGACCCAGTACAGACACCACTACCCTGTCAGACACGGCAAACCCTCCAACACAGACGCTCCGTTAGCACAGCCACAGAAACACAGCTGAACTTTAAGATGCTGCAACAGTTTTCTGCTTCACTTTCTTTAAAAAAAAGTGTTCGCTGTAACTTATTCAGGGGTTGACAATTTCGCAATCCTGGTTTTTAAACTGAATTAAAGCCAAAGGTGTGATGTCTGGGACACCTTTGCAAAAATAAATGCACATCAAATGCTGTGTTTAAATATTACCTCAGGGCAGTCCAGCTACAGTTTGCATCCTAAAAATGTTTCCATGGAGGTTCTTAATGTTTTTTCTTCTTCTTCTGCATAGCCTTTTAGAAGGGAAGATGGTAATGAGATACTTCTCCAGGGTGTTTGGAAAAGGCCACAAAGACACACAAGAAAGCTGCCATTAGGCAGATGAAAGCTTGTTCTGGAGTCCCCCTGTTTTCATTCATTTGTTGCAGAATTTCATTAAACCTGAGTTCCAGCCAAATCCAGCCTTGTGCTGTGGTTTCTTTTGGATCAGATCTAATATATGCTGAATTTTCAAACAAATTTATTTAATTAATCTTAAATACTTTTCTATCCTGATTCCTTCACAAACTGGCAAGTTTTTTCTACTTTTTAATGTTTCAGCTTGCTCTTAGTAGTTTTACATTTGCATTAGAAGAATTCATATATTATTAAAGCTTTTACCTCTAACTGCTATTTTAAGTATATTATTTTAAATTAATATTGGGTATTAAATAATCTTTGCTTGAAGATGTTTTCCACTAATTGTAGCAGAATTTTAACATATTGTAAGAATTTGTGACATATTTTATACACATATTACAGAGTTTTATAGTTTGAGATAAAACTCATTGTATTAAATGAAATCTGCTTTTTTAAAGACTTAAGATGTGAAATAAAATCCTGATTGAAGAAAAAAATGATAACTTGTTTAGGTTCTTGTTTTTTCAGGAGAAGCTAAGCTCAAAATGTAAGCAATTCTGTTTAAGTGATTATTTCTTCGTTGGACGAATAAATCTGTTTGCTGCTCATCACACAAATGCATTTTCCTTACAAATGTGGCTCCATTTAAACAACAGAGTTGGACATGTGGGTCGTTCCAAATGTCTGCCAGCGCCGAACAGCTGATTATGCTACTACTGTCACTCTTGTTTTGAGTACGTTTCGTCAATTTTGACAATTTTCCCCCAAAAGAAACCCGAACCAGAAGAAAATTTCCTCTGTGGTTTGGATACTTCTGGTATCGACATATTCTCTGGCTTTTCTATGGACATAAACATGAAAGATGGGTTTAAACTTGGAGTGTTTCTGGTTAAATCAAAGGTTCAATCGGTTAAACTAATTTTGGAATGCAAGTAAAAAACACATTTATTACTTATTCATTTTTCTCAACTAAGCAGTCAGTTTGGATTGACAATTACATGAACATTTAAAAAGGCAATTACCAATGAAGTTAATTATTTGTAGCTGTGACAAAACCTTACATTAGCACTGAAGTCTTCCAACAGAACAAGGTACAATTATGCTATACTAAAATTAAAGCAAATACAATGAAAAAAGTATTGGCCCAAGAACCGAGGAACTCAAAGACTCACCATTGATTAAGTGGAATCTGTCAGATGAATATGACAGTCAGAATCAGAATCAGGATTAGAGATTAATAAAGAAAATTGAATGAATGAAAAGTTCTATCACTTAATGAACCCCTTTCTAATGCAAAATATCTCCTTTAAAGCAGTTTAAAAAACTAGCTTGATGGTTTCGGACATTATCATGTTTAACATGAAATCTCTCCACAACAAATACATCTGAAGCCTTGGGCCTTGGACCAACGGCTTTCTGCTAGTCATGTCTAAAGATGAAATCGCTCTGAGGAGTTCACGATACTCCAGAGTACTCTTCAAGTGAAGTTAGTTTTCATTTAGCCACCCCAGAAGATGTTTTTTTTTTTGATTGGCATTTAAGACTCCTGATGCTGTATATCATTCCACCAACAGCTTCGCCCCAATGTCCTGGTACCTCATCATCTGATGTTGGGGCATATTATCAGGTCTACTGTGGCGTCTGGACATTCCTGGGAAATTGGATATTGAAGAAAAGATAGATTGACTTTAACTTCAAATTTTGCAGAAATAAACATTTTTCACTTGACTCTGGGAGTCATGTTTAAACAAAAAAATGGTCTCTAAATTTTTAAACCTGAAAATAGAATAAATCTTCATTTCAACATATTTTGGGAACTACTAAGCTGACATAAAGTTGCTAATGAGGCTAAATTATTCAGGCCAATAAAGGACATATGAGCACATGATTTCTTTATGCGGCACTGAAAAACTTTCTGACCTTAGAAATGTGTGTTTCTGGCTCGTTTTATTGACACAATGACATTTGTCATGGACATTTCTGCAGCCATAAATGCCCAATAATGTCACAATGCTGAGAACAAGTGTGTGTTCCAGCCTGGCAAAGCACTTTACAGCCGAGTTTTGCTTCATGGACCAACTCATTAAAAAAAAAATCACTCAGCAGATTAATTTGCTAGCGTGTTGATATCCAGTTTCTGGTGTGTGATGCGGCAACAAACTGAAATATTGCTGTAATGTCAAGTTCCTGGCTATAGCACAAACTTGTCTGGTGTGGTTTCTCAGCTGCGAGACACTTCAGGGAAACATTTTTTTTATCAGTTGTAAAGAATAAATGTCACTGTGCCATCAAAAGGACCCAGAAACTCCTGAATTTAAGGTCAGAGAGTGACAAAATGCTACTTTAATGTGTGCACTCAACATGAAGAAATTCTTCTCTTAACAGCATTTTCACTATACAGGTACTACTTGGAAAAACTTGAATATACCGAAAAAGTTGTTCCATTCAGGCAGTTCAACATAAAATGTAAAACCAATACATTTTATGTTGTAAGTACAGATGCAAGAGTTCACTATCAGAGGCCTGACATTTTTGTATTTTAAAATCTATCTTTTATTCATTTCAAGCCATATTTTAATTATCCGAGCTTTTTAATTTGAGGTGTTCTGAAGCTGCGAATCCTAATCAGGTAATATAAACAAATGAAAGCTGGAATTTATTTATTTACATACTATTTGTGTATTTGTGAGCATCTAATCTTTGAAGTTAAGTTTCAAGTATTTCTGGGAAAATTAGGATATCCTGAATAAGTGCATCTATTTCTGTAGCTTAACTTAAAAGATGAAATGCACATATATAGACAAATAAACTTTCTGAGTAGTACCGAAGTAAGTAAGTGAGTAATGTACAGAAGCCACATTAAGAATAACTTTAAATAAAAAGAAAAATCTGAGTTCATGGCCAGCTGAACTGAATTTGAGACGTACTTGCATCTCCTCTGACATCTCAGGATCGGCCGCAATCATTGACATTTTCAGCAGTTTCACTACATCTTCACCAAGACCTTCAATGAGTTTTTCTCTGCAAACAAGAATTAGAAACTTAATCATCCACAGAGAGGACTTTTCACTTCAGCTCATTCATGATGAGGATGACTCACCTGATTCTGCAACACTCTGCGCTGTCTCCGGCGGTCAGGGCACGCTGGTGATGCTCTGTAAGCACAGCCAAAGATTTCCTGTTTCATCAATCAGTGAAAGAAGTCCGAGATGCTCTTTTCTGAGCTTCATCTTCTGCTCTCTGTTCCAGGGTTCGCCAACAGCTCATAAGCCTTCTTTAGGATGTCTTGGGGGGGATGTAGTCTGCACTCACAGGAGTTGTGTTGATTTTGCTAGCTGATATTCCCTCTGAATAGCTGATACACATTTAAGAAAGAAAAAACATTCAAGAAATTATATGACATTAAGATCAAAATCTTAATCAGGTTTAGCGGAATGATGAAGATACTACTTCATCGTGTAAAATGATAAATTTAAGTGTAACAACAGTAGAAAAAACATTAAAAACTGCAGGAATTTGACATATTGCCTAAGTAAACACACAAATTTCACCATTAACAGCTGGCATAGCTCCCAAATAAAATGAACATTCATGCTTTCCAACCAGTCCGAGGTTGTAGGTTTTGATGAGAGAATAAAGCTCTGGATCATCAGCCATAATAATGAACATCTGAAAAAAAATTAAAAATAAATAATGAACATCTGCTGATTTTGTTCTCTGACCTCTGATCTATCGTCTTGTGTTTTTCTTCCTCCTCCAATGATGGTGTATTTACTGGAAGAATTGAATGTTTCTTCGTATCCTCTCTGCAGCCTGCTGCGTATCTGTGCTGGTTTTGTTGGATCTGAGTGGTGATGAGAGAAAAAAACTGTTTATTTTCATGTGAAATTTCAACAATAAATTCTAGCTTTATTGTTACAATAATTAAAGTTCCCAAAGCAAAGCACAACCAAACCTTGATTAATATGTAGACAACTATATGCAGCCAGATTTGTGTTAATATGTCTGGTTTTCTTTCAGATTTGTTCCAATTTGATAAAAAAAAAAAGACATAGTTTGTTAATTAATTAAAAACCCCACTCACGGTTATGAACTTTAGAACATGAAAACAGAATTTATTTGTGTCTATAATAACAAGTCACAGAATCTTTGACTTGATTGCGAAGAATCACTGCTTTCGGTTTCAAATCAGCGATGTTTCCGTTGGTTGCCAGGGCAACAGCACGATACAAGCAGCTCTGACTCAGAGGTTTAAAATGTCCCCTGTAATGGGTGTGTTCATCCCAGATCTGTTCACTGAGCTGTGAATGGAATTCTTCATTTCCATCAAAAAAAAGAAAACATTTTAGATAAAACAGCAAGACAAAAAAAACGTGTCAATATAAAAATTATTCCAAAGAACGAAGAGGCAGCATTCACCTTAGAAACACCCTAAACATGTACGGAGTTTATGACGGATGGTGTTTGCTTACAAAGATAAATCTGTAATTACTCCTTATCTTTCTGCTGTCACTTTCTGAAATGTAATTTAGTGTGAATCACTCCCTGTCATAGACGAGTTTCTTAAATCACTGCTTTGCACCTGGACCAGTGTTTCAGTCTTACACACCAAAAGATGCCAAAACCTTGATGGATGCGCCTGCTCAGAAAAACAACTGCACCTCCACATCTCTCTGCCGGGACATTTTGTGGTTTGTTAATTTGATAATAATACAGATCTTTGTTGGATGTTAGCCCACTAATGAGATGTAATAGTGTTCCTAAATTAACAAGTGATTTTAGACTAAACAGAATTGTAGATTCATGCACATTCAACAAATTCCACCTGCTTGCAGTGTGGTCATTCAAGAATCATTCATTCTTTCATTCTGCAAGTAAATTACAACAAAAAATCCAAAATCTCTTCAAGAACTTGAGCTGCAGAGTCTATAAGTGCCACCATCTTTAACATAACTGTGTAACAACCCTGCTCATGTGACCAAGCTACCAGAATTGAAGAACATATTGCAGATAAAAAGTTTTAGCAAGTTACCATGTTATCAGTGAATTATACTTTAACAACTCAATTAATCGAGTCAGCTTAAATATATTCTCATTATTCCTCTTGGATGATGGCCCAAGGTTATTCTGCAACTTTGAAGTAACACATTTAGATTTGTTATTATGAGTCACTTACTGTTGCAAAGTTTCTGGACCTTCCCTCAGTTGAAGCACAATGTTGTCCGCAGAACTGTCCTTCCCTGGATAATGATCTCCAGTAAGCTTCTTCCCATGATTATCCAGCATTAATAGTCTGATGCCTTTGCCTTGAAGAGCAGTAGCAGGATGGTTAACGTCACATAATTCCTCAATGTAACAGTCCAAGTCCCGCTTATCAGAAGTGCTGTAAACCATCTGCTTTCTGTACACATCCTTAAGCACCTTGTCTTGATTCTGAAAAGAGTTTATGTCTTGATGTTGTGGAGGCACAGTGGACGATGCAGACACAGTCACACCAAACATGATGTAGAGTTTAGAGCTGGGGCGGCTGTGGCTCAGTGGATAGAGCCGTCGCCCACCAAAACAGGAATTCCACTCTGGTACATGTCGAAGTGTCCTTGGGCAAGACACTGAACCTACCTTGCCTCTCAATGTGCCTATTTGGGGTATGAATGTGTGTTAATGTTAGTTCCTAAGCACCCAGTATGTATCAATATAGGTGCTGTTTGAATGGGTTTGAATGGGTGAATGAGATATGTCATGTAAAGCGCTTTGAGTGGTCTGTGACTAGAAAAGCGCTATACAAGTATAGTCCATTTACCATTTACCATAGCTTTCCCCACTTGATCTTGATCACAAATTGCAAGTAAAGGTGAGCTTGTCACAATGTCCACTGCTACATCCCGCATTGCCTGGATTGTTGCAGACAAAAATGCAAGTCTTTCCTTCTCCCGTTCCATTTTCTAAGAGACGACCATTTTTATCCGGAGTCTGTGGCAGCAGCAGTAGGAGCAATGATGCAAGCTGAATCAGTCTGGGATAGTAGCCTTGTTCTTCTTCACCACTTTCAGTGATTTTCACAGCTTTGCACAAGGCAATAAGACTTGGCTAAGTTAAATGACAATGTCTTTTTTTCACTTCCTCAATCATCTTTGGATGAATGTCCTCTCTCTGTTTGGGCAACTCTGTCAACATATCACAGTATATTTTCCAACTGCAACAGGATATGATCTGGACAGCTCTTATCCTACATTTCACTCAAGATTGTGTCAATATCTTTGTCCATCTCGTCTGATATGCAGCTTTGAATAAACTCTATAGGATATTCGTGTTGCAGAGCAGAGACAGCCTGCAGGTAGCTCAGTCTAAATGTGCACACTTTGTGAAGGATCTGAACAAATTTTTCCTGATCCATGCTTATAATCCTTCCAATGAAAAA